>SJXQ01012888.1:825557-900297 GCA_006408695.1 Aepyceros melampus
GGGACGGTGGTGGGGTGGGAGGGGCTCAGGGGACAGAGTGGGGCCCAGGAGTCTGGGTTGTGTGTATGGGCCTTGGAAGGAGAAGCCTGGAACCCAGGGACCCCGCCCTCCTGGGATCTGCTGTCCATGCCACCACTCCACTCTGCAGGGGTCTCCTCTCACCAGGCACTCCCCCACCCCCACCATTGCAACCCTGGGGCATACAATGGCATTGAGCAAGGCACTTTGGGTGGGGCTGGCAAAGTGTAGAGGGAGGGGTTGCTATGCTGGCCATTAGTGGCCACTGACCTGGCACACTTGGGTGGACCTAGAGGGTTGCTGGGCACCCAGGTCTGGCTCCTGGCTGCAGAGCAGAGGTTTGGGTCTCCTCCCAACCCCCATCCTGTCCCTATGTATCCTCTGCCCATCAGTCCCAGGAGGGGCTCTGGAGGGGCTCTGCTGGGCTGGGTGCACTGAAGAGGGCCTCAGTGAGGGGAGCAGAGTGGGAGTCGGGGTCCTCAGCTTCCCCTTCCCTGCAGAGGGAAAGCATGAGGCCTTATGGCCAGAGGGGCTTTGAGGGGCTCCTCCCTGCCCTGGTCTCCCTCCTCCCCTTAGGAGAGGTCCCAGGAGGTGCCAACACAGGGGGCATCCAGACTGTGCCACTGCGTCAGCTCTGCCTGCTGCTGCCTGCCTCATGTCACCCCAGCAGGGCTCCTGCCCTCCCCCCTGCCCCATCCCGCTGTGTGGTCCGAGCACGCTAACCCCTCAAAGCATGGAGGAGTGGACTCGTGGTAGTTGCTCAATAAACTTTACCCATGTGTTATCATTAATACCAAAGTGCTTTAAAAGCTAGAGGAACCGCAGTATTTTATAATAACTATAAATGAAGCATAACCTTTAAAGCCTGAATCGCTGTACTGTGCACCCGTCCCTTACATTACAGTGTGCATCCACTACAATTCAATTTAAACAGTCATTGCCAGGCCCCCACTCAAAAAACAAACAAACCTGGAAGTATTAAGAGGAGCCTTTTAAGCACCACTCTCCCTGGTGGCTCAAGTGGTAAAGAACTGCCTGCTAATACAGGAGACGCAGAGTCCATCCCTGGGTCAGAAAGATCCCCTGGAGAAGGAAATGACAACCCATTCCAGTATTGCCTGGGAAATCCCTTGGACAGAGGAGCCTGGTGGGCTACAGTCCATGGGGTCACAAAGAGTTGGACACGACTGAGCGCAACAGGCTTTTAAGCACAACGGTGGGATCTTAGGGTAGGAGGTCCTTTTATGCAGCAGGAGTGGGATGTCAGGAACCCCCTTGCCCGCAGCCTGTAAGGGAGGGGTCTGTCTTGTCCCCTCCTCCAAGATCATCCTGTTGGGGTGAGGTGCCTCCCAGACCTCCCTACGTGGTCATCCCGTGGGCTGAGCCTCTGTTCATTGTCTGGGGCTTCCGTGTGAGAACCTGAGCTGCGCGTCCCAACACCTTCTTCCAGTAACTCCACCCCTGGTGTGGTGCCTGGCATGGAACGGGCGTGGAACCTTTGTGAATCAGTGAAGGGCGGCATGGCAGTTATCTGTCCCTGCCTCACAGAGGACGCTTGAGGCTCAGAGAGGTGAAGTCACTTGCCTGAGGAAACACAGGAGAGTGGTGGTGAGTGAGCCCTCCAGTCAGTGCCAGACAGCCTCCCCGCAGAGCTCCCTGCCTTGGCCCCACACCCTCCTGGGCGAGCCAGGATTTTACATCCATTCGGGCCCAGTGGGCTGAGAACACGGGGCAGAGGTGTTGGAGGCTGTGGAGCTGATCTGTCCTGCTGTGCTTGGCAGGAGGCTTCGCAGACCCAGCAGGCTGAGAAGGGAGCAGGAATCCACAAACACGTTAATTATCTCAAGTTCAACAGCCATGGCTCCTGTCGGGGACCAGGAGGCAGGTTCTGTCTTTGCTTGTTGTTTCATTACTTTCTAAGTCTGGGACCAGTGGCTTCTGGATGGAGTCCTATTAAACTTCCATCTATTGGATTCATCCATCCATCCATCCATCCATCCATCCATCCAGTAAAATATTCTCAAAACTGAAAGACTCCTTAGAGATACCGCTACTTACCTTGAGTTTGTTTGCAAGTGGGAAAATGATGATTTCATCGATTCCACATTTCTTGATCGCCTGTGGTGTGCTGGTCAGGTGGTCTAGTTCAGCACCTGAAACGCCATGGCTGCCATCCGTCTTGTAACTTGAACTCCTCACCCAGCACTGCGCTGTGTGTTTTCCCCGCGTGTCAGATTTCCTTGTGAGTGCTGCTGTGTGGTGTGGGACGCCATGCCTCAGGGGTCTGCCGCCTGGATTACCAGGAAGGGGAGACCCTCCCCCGTTCAAACTGGGTCCCTCTACACCCCTCCCCTCTGTCCAGGGACCCCATCCTCAGGCTTCAAGGCCTGGCTCAGTTCTGCCTCCTCCATGAAGCCTGCCATCCCCCGCCACCCAAGCCGGTGCTTTCTCCTCCAAAGCCTTTGACTCTCTGCCTCATCTTCCCTACCCCTAGCTCTCTTACCCCTCCTCCTCCTCGTAAATGTAACATCGTTTCTGTTACTTTCCAGGCTTCAGGTCACAGCTCAAAAGTCACCTTGTCAGGAAGCTCCGGGACCACCCCTTGTAGTAATACTTCTCTCATCCTTCTGTTTATCCCCCAGGCCCACAGGTCTGTTCATTCAGGAGAGAGACTTCTGTTGAAGGGGCTGGGTAACTGCTAAATGCAGAAAGACCTGCTTTATAGGGCTGCCAGATTTAGCAACAAAAGGAAAAGTACAGCGCAAATTTCAGATAAGCAACAACTTTCGAGTATAAGTGTATCCTGAATATTGAATGGGATATACTTATACTTTGAAAACATGTTGTTTATCTCACATTCAAATGTAACTCAGCATTTTGTACGTAACCTGGCAACCCTACTCCCTTCCACTCCTCTTTGCCCCCTTGTCAGGCACGCTCAATAGCCAGATGATGGGGCTGAGCTGCTGGTTGAGTGTGGCAGCAGGGGTCATCCGTCTCAGCCTCTGCTGTGTGCCCTGCCCTCAGCAGAGAACCAGACATGAGTCTGCTGCTGGGCTGATACCCATCGATAGGCCAAGTGCAGGGGACGCCACCCTGAGCCCGGCACAAGCACCGTGTGTGGAGCTCTCACCCATTTCAGGAAAGACCCTCGCGATTTACTGAGATAAGATGCAGGCATTTGGGTCGAGTTGTTGCTCAGTTGCTAAGTCATGTCTGATTCTTTGCAACCCCACGTACGTGGCATGCCAGGCTCCCCCGTCTTTCGCCGTCTCCAGGAGTTTGCTCAAGTTCACGTCTAAGTCACTCATTTTGTTCAAGAGGTACTTTATTTATTTACTTATTTGGCCGTGCCAGGTCTTAGTTGCGGCACACAAAATCTCTTTTCTTTTTAATTGTGGGACGCGGGATCTTTATTTGTAGCATGCAAACCCTTAGTTGCGGCATGTAAGATCTAGTTCCCTGACCAGGGATCAAACCCAGGCCCTCTGCATTGAGAGGGCAGAGTCTTCACCCTTGAACCCCCAGGGAAGTCCCAAGAGATACTTTTTTAACTCTTATAAGATGGCTATGATTTGGTGGCTCAGAGGTTAAAGTGTCTGCCTGCAATGCAGGAGACCTGGGTTTGATTCTTGGGTCGGGAAGATCCCCTGGAGAAGGAAATGGCAACCCACTCCAGTATTCTTGCCTGGAGAATCCCAAAGACGGAGAAGCCTGGTGGGCTACAGTCCGGGGGGTTTGCAAAGAGTTGGATATGACTGAGCGACTTCACTTTCTTTACTAAACACCAAGCCTCATACTGTTTTATACACATCAACTCTACAGCAGCTCTGCAGGGAAGGCATTATTAGTTACACTTTCGATGGGAAAGTGAGGTTCAGAGAGGGGGTGTACCAGCCCCAGGTCACGCGGTGGGGAGCAAACCTTCCTCCAGCCAGGCCTACGCCTCCCCCTCCCCCAAGGTGTGAACTGGGATGGAAGACGCTGTAGTGAAGATGCTTGCTGAGTGGACTTGTCAAGTTTTTGAGCTGCCTTTCTTCCCAGGTTAACCCTTTCCCCACTGATCTTGCTAATGCAGATGCTTTATTCTGCAAGTCCTGCTTCTTTCCATGTTTGCTGCCACGGAGACTTTGCTCCTCTCCAGAATTCTGATTTAAGGAGGCTTTGAATGAATGAGAATCTGCTGAACAGAAACTCCTGACATGGCAGGGAGGTGGCCGGGTGACTGGAGAAGGGGGACAAGCTGGGCAGACCAGGAGGTGTCAAATCCAGGCCCTGCCCTTGATTGGCTCTGTCTTCAGGCAAGTCACTGCCTCGGTTTCACCATTTCTCAAGAGGGAGTTAATTAATTTAGACACCACAAGGCCCCAGAAGTGCCACCACTGTGGCTGCTGCTGCTGGAGGTAATTAGGGACAGGGCATGGTCGCCTTTCCCTGGGGGCCCTGGCGCAGAGGAGCCGCAAGCACTGGACTCCGAGGAGCCCTCGGGCATCTTTGCAGGTAGGGCCTGGTCTCTGGCTCCTCCACTGGGAGCTGCTGAGAAAAGAAACCAGCCTCTCCACCTGGCCTAGGGCACCATGGTCAAGGTCAGCCAAAGCACTGATCAGTGGGTCCCCGCACGGCTCTGCCTTCTCATTGAAGCTATCTTGACTGTTGGTGTGTGTGTGCGGATGTGTGCATACGCTCGTGAGTGTGTGCGTGATGAGGAGGAGGTGTGAGCTGCACTCTGGGAAGGAGGAAGGGTGTGTGCTCACAAGGGTGTGTGTCACCTGGCTGAGGAAGAGTAGCTGTCCTTGCTCCAGGAAGGTGGCTGCTTTCCCAAATTGTCACCGCTGCCTCTCATGTGTGCTTGGAATAAAATGCAAACTGCCCCAAGGCTCTTGGGGCCCCAAGAGCTGGCTCCTGCCATGGGGCTCACCCCACAGCCTGTCTCAATCACCCCAAGTTCTTTCCTTGGCCTGCCCCGTGCCCTCCACTGGAGCAAATATCCATCACCCATCAGCTGATTCCTCTCTGGCTCCCCAGAGAGGTCCCTCGATGGTTGATGGACACTAGGTATCCTCAAGCCTCCTCCACGGTTCTCTCAGCCCCAGCCAGCACACAACCTCCTCCAGGCTCTGTCTTCATATCCTCTCTGACTCCTCAGTATCTGTTGAATGGAGTAGAAAGTGGGCTGCCTCATTCAACTCGTGTTTTTGTTTAAAACGTCATCCTCACAGGGCACACATTCATTCATTCCTTTGTTTGTTCAACAAGAAACACTAGGCCCTGGGAAATTCAGGGTGACGCCAGCGGTCCCTTACCCGGGAGAATCTGTGTCCAGCCAGGGGTGTGTGTGGGAGGGGGCGGGGTTGGGGCGGTGAGGTAGGTACCGAGCAGGTGAGGATAGAAAGCGAAGCCACCTGGTGATTTCTCTGGGCTCCTCCAATTCCAGGTCACTCCGCTGTCCCCCACACATTCTCTCTTGTGGTTCGCAAGAGATTAATATATGCAAATACCATTTTCCTAGGGTGCTTTTAGCCTTGAACCCCATGGATTAAGTTATTTGATTTAAATACATATTTGGGACCCATCCCCACACACAATATACATGTATAAATCCTAAACACCAAACAAAATCCCCTCATTTCACATGTGCTGCGGAGCTAATCTCAAGTCCTGTGGGCATTTCGGGAGTTAAGATGGTTCACGGGGGTTGCTGAGATTTTATTTGGAATATCAAATACCTGTATAATATGGAATGTTCTTAGATGGGGCTTGCTAATACCAGCCAAGGAGGGGCACAGGGGATGAGCTGGGTGCTGGAAGGGTGGTGTGAGGGAGCCTCTGGAGTGAAACAGGCCTGTTAACCAGTGAGGAGGGAGGTGACGCCACAGTGGCTGTCAAGGAGCCAGGCTGGGCATCCTTAGGAGCAGAAAGGGGCAAGAGGGACCACTGGGTCGAGACTGTGGGTTCCTTGAAAGTGAAAACTGAAAGTGTTAGTCGCTCAGTTGTGTCCGACTCTTTGCAACCCCACGGACGCTAGCCCACCAGGCTCCTCTGTCCACAGAATTTTCCAGGCAAGGGTACTGGAGTGGGTCTCCATTCCCCTTTCCAGGGGATCTTCCCAACCCAGGGATCGAACCCCGGTCTCCTACATTGCAAGCAGATTTTTTTACCCTCTGAGCCACCAGGGTTCCTTAGATGCCTATAAGGAGAGTTTGGGAGCAGTTGTGTCCAAAATTGAGACCTGCAGCAAACATTCTCCAACTCCATTGGAAGGACAAGTGGGTGAGCAGGGCAAACAAGTCCTGGGTCTGGGAAGGAAGAGCATGGACTCTGACAGCATGGCCACCAGGCAGCCTAGACTGCCTTGGCCCTCGATAACAGGAAGTCCGTTTCCCCAATAAGCCCTGCCAGTCTGGGGACTCAGCCTCTCCAGCCTCCCTGTAAAGGGGGTATCATCTGTTGGATCACCTTTCCTTCAGCAAGAGCTTGTGCCTGGCCTTTGTGTTCCCTATGTAGCAGGAGCATCTCAGCAGCACTCACCTTCCTCCCAGACACTGTTCTTCCTGGAAACTTCCAGACTCCCTTTGATCCCTCTGCCTGGAGCTCATCCTTAGAGATCAGGGGGCTCACTCCCTTCCCCTTCAAGTCTTGGCTCAAGCTTCACCTCTTCAAGAAGTCCACTCAGAGCACCCTGTCCAGACCCACCCCTGCACACCCTACCTTTTACCCTGCCTCACTTGGTTTACCCATGATCAAGAGGGGTTAAGTGTTAGTCCCTCAGTCATGTCCAACTCTGCAACCCCATGGACTGTAGCCCACCAGGCTCCTCTGTCTGTGAATTCTCCAGACAAGAATACTGGAGTGGGTAGCCATTCCCTTCTGCAGAGGCTCTTCCTGACACAGGGATCAAACCCGGATCTCCTGCATTGCAGGCGGATTCCTTACCATCTGAGCCACCAGCGAAGCCCATAAATTCTAGGGACGCAAGGATTTTTCAATACCTGCAAATCAATCAGCGTGATATACCATATCAACAAATTGAAGAATAAAAACCATATGGTCATCTTTATAGAGGCAGAAAAAGCTTTCGACAAAATTCAACACCTACTTATGGTGAAAACTCTCCAGAAAGTGGATATAGAGGGAACTTACCTCAACATAATAAAGGTCATATATAACAAGCCCATAGCACTGGCCTCCTAACCAACTTCACGATTTATTTTTTATGATGTTTCCTGTGTACAGTGCCCCCTCTTCAGCCTGTCATCAGAATGTAAGTTCCTTGAGGCAAGGATCTGGGTTTGTTACGTCTGCTAATGTAACCCTGAGGAGGACTTGGCACCCACTCCGGTATTCTTGCTTGGAGAATCCCATGGACAGAGGAGCCTGGTGGGCTATAGTCCACAGGGTTGCAAAGAGTCAGACATGATTGAGCAACTTGGCATGCACAGTGTAACCCTAGGTCTGGCATACAGTAGGTGCTCAGTCAATGCTTTGTTGATCCCCTGAATCCCTCCCCACCCTCTGGCTCGTCAGGAGCTGGTTGACCAAGGCAATGACAGCCTTCAGTATCAAGAAACTGCCCAGCCACCCAGAGAATCTGCTCAGTCCTCGCTGAGCACTCCCCGCATAGGTGCCAAACCTAGGCCAGGATTCTGTGGTAGGTGGAAAGGGGCTGGAGGAAGACCCGCCCCGAGTTCACACACAGCCCTGCCTGAAGCGTGCTCACCCATCCCTCCGCAGTATCACAGGAGGCTTCCCAGAAGGGCGCCCACATGGAGTTGGGCATGAAGTTGCGGAGCGAGTCTTGAGGGCACGTGCGACAGAGCTGCCTTTGCTGTGATATTTACATAACTCACCAGGCTCCCCCGGCTTACCGTGTACCTGTGTTATCTTTTTCCATTCATTTACTTTTTTTTAAAAGATTTTTTTTTTTTATGTGGACCATTTTAAAAGTCTTTGTTGAATCTGTCACACTATTGCTTCTGGTTTATGTTTTGATATTTTGGCCACAAAGCATGTGGGATCTTAACTCCCCAACCAGGGATTGAACCCATACCCGCTGCATTGGAAGGCAAAGTCTTAACTACTGGACCACTAGGGAAGACCCAATCCATTTACTTTCAATCCATCTGTGTCTCTATACTTAAAGCATAACTCTGCAATTTCTTTCCTACCCTGTTTGCACTATTATTAGTATTTACTGATTGCTTAAAGGATTAAAACATTCATTCCTCCCTAACTTTTCAACTTGGAGTTAACATTGAAAAGTTAACTAAACGCATCACATAAAATGTAAACTCCTGGCAACTGTGGAGGCCCATTGGCTCCCACCCTGCTACCCATTTTTTTTTTTTTTTTTNACTTGGGACTGAGGCACGGGGATAATCCAGAGAGATGGTGTGGAGGTGGAAGGGGGGAGGTGGGGATCGGGATTGGGAGTTCATGTACACTCGTGGCTGATTCATGTCAATGTATAGCAAAACGAATACAGTACTGTAAAGCAAAACAAACTAAAAAATAAAAATTAATTTAAAAAAATAAACTCAAAAAAAATAAAAATAAAAGAGCAATATTGCATAGGAACCTGGAATGTCAGGTCCATGAATCAAAGCAAATTGGAAGTGGTCAAATGGGAGATGGCAAGAGTGGACGTCGACATTCTAGGAATCAACGAACTAAAATGGACTGGAATGGGTGAATTTAACTCAAATGACCATTATATCTACTACTATGGGCAGGAATCCCTCAGAAGAAATAGAGTAGCCATCATGGTCAACAAAAGAGTCCAAAATGCATTACTTGGATGCAATCTCAAAAACGACGAATGATCTCTGTTTGTCTCCAAGGCAAACCATTCAATATCACAGTTGTCCAAGTCTATGCCCCTAAGCTGAAGTTGAACGATTCTGTGAAGATCTATAAGACCTTTTAGAACTAACACCCAAAAAAGATGTCCTTTTCATTATAGGGGACTGGAATGCAAAAGTAAAAAGTCAAGAAACACCTGGAGTAACAGGCAAATTTGCCCTTGGAATGCAGAATGAAGGAGGGCAAAGACTAATAGAGTTTTGCCAAGAAAATGCACTGGTCATAGCAAACTCCCTCTTCCAACTAGTATACAAGATCTAATTTCACATAAATCCAACAAGAACCTACTTACTCCTAAAAACTGTTGTTTGCCTTTTAAAATTAATATAAAGTATTCGTATAAGTTTGTATAAATGTTTAACTAAAATAGTAATATGTGCTGTTACTCTAGGAGAAATAAACTTTATTTGGTGCAATTCATCAATTATTACTTGCCACATATTATTCTGGAAAAGCAGAAACTCATTTCACTTAGCTTAAATTTAGACTCTTCAAATTTCTTTGAACTGAGACTATCACTACTAAAGTGAGTTTCATAACACTCATTCATTTAAATATTTTTTTGATAACCTACCATGCCCTCTTCTAGTTGCTGAGTTATTAACTGTTCTTTGAACTAATTATTGTTTCAAGCTTAATATTACTTTGAATTGTTTGCTTTAATCACTGAAAAAATTCAATACAATATTGCTGAAATCAGAGTACTTTTTGAAAACTTTTTGGTTATATGTTAACATTTTAGAGAGAACTATTATTTTCTCAGTTGTCAATTGAACAAATAAAATACTAAATATTATCATCTGCCAATCACAACACAAATTAAACATATGGTAAGAAAGCTATTTGGACTTGTTCAAGTTGGTTTAAGCTAGCTGAGACTTGAAATTGTTGTTTTAATATAGTTCTTCAACTGTCTCTTTAAAGAAAACAGTTTAAATTAGGAGCACTAGTTTGATAAATAACACAACCCAAACTAAATATTGTTATTTAAAATGATGGATTAACAATATTAAGTAAATTCTGTGAAGCAAAACTAAGACAGTGAAAGTAACTGAAAGGCCAATAAAAACATTTACAAATATATCAGCAGTTTAATAGAGAAGATACAAATGAATATTTAAAAATCAGGAAGCACAGGGTTAAGATTTTCATACTGATGTTCACTTAACTGTCTATGGATATGAGAGTTGGACCATGAAGAAAGCTGAGTGCTGAAGAATTAATGCTTTTGAACTGTGGTGTTGGAGAAGACTCTTGCAATATGTGAGGCAGTTATTAATTGATTCTCTGTTTTTTCAAGTATGTTGGCTGTCACAGAATAATAATCCTCAAAGACACATTTTATAAGGAAGGCTGGGTGCCAAAGAATTGATACTTTTAAGCTGTGGTGTTGGAGAAAACTCTTGAGAGTCCCTTGGACTGCAAGAAGATCAAACCAGTCAATCCTAAAGGAAATCAATCATGAATATTCATTGGAGGGACTGATGCTGAAGCTAAAGATCCAATACTTTGGTCACCTGATGCGAAGAGCTGACTCATTAGAAAAGACTCTGATGCTGGGAAAGATTGAAGGCAGGAGGAGAAGGGGACAACAAAGGACAAGATGGTTGGATGGCATCACCAATTCTATGGACTTAGTTTGAACGAGCTCCAGGAGATGGTGAAGGACAGGGAAGCCTGGCATGCTGCAGTCCATGTGCTCACAAAGAGTCGGACACGACTGAGCGACTGAATAGCAACAACTATATGTGTGTGTGTGTGTGTGTGTGTGTGTGTGTGTGTATGCTAAGTCACTTCAGTTGTGTCTGATGGTGCCACTCTATGGACTATAGCCAGCCAGGCTCCTCTATCCATGGGATTCTCCTGGCAAGAATACTGGAATGGGTTGCCATGCCCTTCTCCAAGGTATCTTCCCAATCCAGGGATCAAACTCACATCTCCTGCAGCTCCTGCACTTCAGACAGATTCTTTACTGCTGAGCCACTGGGGAAGGCCATATGACAACCATCAGTTCAGTTCAGTCACTCAGTCGTGTCTGACTCTTCACAACCCCATGAATCACAGCATGCCAGGCCTCCCTGTTGATCACCAACTCCCGGAGTTCACTGAAACTCATGTTCATAGAATTGGTGATGCCATCCAACCATCTTGTCTTTTACTGTCCCCTTCTCCTCCTGCCTTCAATCTTTCCCAGCATCAGGGTCTTTTCTAATGAGTGAGTAATGCCATCCAGCCATCTCATTTTCTGTCGTCCCCTTCTCCTCCTGCCCCCAATTCCTCCCAGCATCAGGGTCTTTTCCAATGGGTCAACTCTTTGCATGAGGTAGCCAAAGTACTGAAGTTTCAGCTTTAGCATCATTCCTTCCAATGAACACCCAGGACTGGTCTCCTTCAGGATGGACTGGTTGGATCTCTTTGCAATCCAAGGGACTCTCAAAAATATATTCCAAACCACAGTTCAAAAGCATCAGTTCTTCAGCACTCAGCTTTCTTCACAGTCCAACTCTCATATCCATACATGACCACCAGAAAAACCATAGCCTTGACTGGATGGACCTTTGCTGGCATAGTAATATCTCTGCTTTTCAATATGTTATCTAGATTGATCATAATTTTCCTTCCAAGGAGTAAGTGTCTTTTAATTTCATGGCTGCAATCTCATCTGCAATGATTCTGGAGCCCAAAAAATAAAGTCTGATACAGTTTCCACTGTTTCCCCATCTATTTCCCATGAAGTGATGGGACCAGATGCCATGATCTTTGTTTTCTGAATGTTGAGCTTTAAGCCAACTTTTTCACTCTCCTCTTTCACTTTCATCAAGAGGCGTTTTAGTTCCTCCTCACTTTCTGCCATAAGGGTGGTGTAATCTGCATATCTGAGGTTATTGATACTTCTCCAAGCAATCTTGATTCCAGCTTGTGCTTCTTCCAGTCCAGCATTTGTCATGATGTACTCTGCATATAAGTTAAATAAGCAGGGTGACAATATACAGCCTTGACGTACTTCTTTTCCTGTTTGGAACCAGTCTGTTTTTCCATGTCCAGTTCTAACTGTTGCTTCCTGATCTGCATATAGGTTTCTCAAGAGGCAGGTCAGGTGGTCTGGTATTCCCATCTCTCTCAGAATTTTCCACAGTTTATTGTGATCCACACAGTCAAAGGCTTTAGCATAGTCAAGAAAGCAGAAATAGATGTTTTTCTGGAACTCTCTTGCTTTTTCCATGATCCAGCAGATGTTGGCCATTTGATCTCTGATTCCTCTGCATTTTCAAAAACCAGGTTGAACATCTGAAAGTTCATGATTCATATATTGCTAAAGCCTGGCTTGGAGAATTTTGAACATCACTTTACTAAGCGTGTGAGATGAGTGCAATTGTGCAGTAGTTTGAACCTTCTTTGGCATTGCCTTTCTTTGGGATTGGAATGAAAACTGACCTTTTCCAGTCCTGAGGCCACTGCTGAGTTTTCCAAATTTGCTGGCATATTGAGTGCAGCACTTTGACAGCATCATCTTTCAGTATTTAAAATAGCTCCACTGGAATTCCATCACCTCCACTAGCTTTGTTCATAGTGATGCTTTCTAAGACCCACTTGATTTCACATTCCAAGATGTCTGGCTCTAGGTTGGTGATAACACCATCGTGATTATCTGGGTCCTGAAGATCTTTTTTGTATAGTTCGTGTGTTCTTGCCACGTCTCCTTAATATCTTCTGCTTCTGTTAGGTCCCTACCATTTCTGTCCTTTATCAAGCCCATCTTTGCATGAAATGTTCCCTTGGTATCTAATTTTCTCGAAGAGATGTCTAGTCTTTCCCATTCTGTTCTTTTCCTCTATTTCTTTGCACTGATCACTGAAGAAGGCTTTCTTATCCCTTCTTGCTATTTTTTGGAACTCTGCATTCAGATGCTTATATCTTTCCTTTTCTCCTTTGCTTTTTGCTTTTCTTCTTTACAGCTATTTGTAAGGCCTCCCCAGACAGCCATTTTCCTTTTTCACATTTCTTTTCCATGGAGATGGTCTTGATCCCTGTCTCCTGTATAATGTCATGAACCTCCATCCATAGTTCATCAGGTACTCTATCAGATCTAGTCCCTTAAATCTCTTTCTCACTTCCACTGTATAATCATAAGGGATTTGATTTAGGTCATACCTGAATGGTCTAGTGATTTTCCACAGTTTCTTCCATTAAGTCTGAATTTGGCAATAAGGAGTTCATGATCTGAGCTACAGTCATCTTCTTGTCTTGTTTTTGCTGACTGTATAGAGCTTCCCCATCTTTGGCTGCAAAGAATATAATCAATCTGATTTTCATGTTGATCATTTGGTGATGTCCATGTGTAGTCTTCTCTTGTGTTATTGAAAGAGAGTGTTATGACCAGTGTGCTCTCTTGGTAAAACTCTATTAGCCTTTGTCCTGCTTCATTCCGTATTCCAAGGCCAACTTTGCCTGTTACTCCAGGTGTTTCTTGACTTCCTACTTTTGCATTCCAGTCCCCTAGAATGAAATGGACATCCTTTTTGGGTGTTAGTTCTAAACGGTCTTGTAGGGCTTCACAGAACCATTCAAATTCAGCTTCTTCAGCTTTACTGGTTGAGGCATAGGCTTGGACTACTGTGATATTGAATGGTTTGCCTTGGAAATGAACAGAGATCATTCTGTCATTTTTGAGATTGCATCCAAGTACTGCATTTCAGACTCTTTGTTGACCATGATGGCTACTCCATTTCTTCTGAGGGATTCCTGCCCGCAGTAGTAGATATAATGGTCCTCTGAGTTAAATTCACCCATCCCAGTCCATTTTAGTTCACTGATTCCTAGAATGTCAACATTCACTCTTGCCATCTCCCGTTTGACCACTTCCAATTTGCCTTGATTCATGGACCTGACATTCCAGGTTCCTATGCAATATTGCTCTTTACAGCATCGGACTTTGCTTCTATCATCAGTCACATCCACAGCTGGGTATTCTTTTTGCTTTGGCTCCATCCCTTCATTCTTTCCAGAGTTATATCTCCACTGATCTCCAGTAGCATATTGGGCACCTACCAACCTGGGGAGTTCCTCTTTCAGTATCCTATCATTTTGCCTTTTCATACTATTCATGAGGTTCTCAAGGCAAGAATACTGAAGTAGTTTTCCATTCCCTTCTCCAGTGGACCACATTCTGTCAGACCTCTCCACCATGACCCCCCCCCCCATCTTGGGTGGCCCCACACGGCATGGCTTAGTTTCATAATCATTCTAAATATAATTACTTCATGATCTCCAGTAGCATATTGGGCACCTACCAACCTGGGGAGTTCCTCTTTCAGTATCCTATCATTTTGCCTTTTCATACTATTCATGAGGTTCTCAAGGCAAGAATACTGAAGTAGTTTTCCATTCCCTTCTCCAGTGGACCACATTCTGTCAGACCTCTCCACCATGACCCCCCCCCCCATCTTGGGTGGCCCCACACGGCATGGCTTAGTTTCATAATCATTCTAAATATAATTACTTCAATGAATCCATGTAGAAAAGTTCACATCTGTGTTACTGCATGCACATATACAAACTCTTGCCCTCTTTTTATCTATGTATCTATCATCTATCTAAATGCTTTAAACACAAAATATAGACGTACTATATAAATATGTATATCTTTTTTTTAAAATATGTATATCTTTTGTGTGTAAAGCTTATTGTGGCAAAGCTCAATCATCTTCCTTTTTGAAATTTCAACATCATCTCACTAAAAGTTTGTTTCATAATTTATATTTTTTCCAACTCTTCGCTTAGACCATCTGTCACCTTCTCTTTATCTTCCAGTTCTATTATTCTATTTCCATATATGTTCTCTGTACTAATTATATGGTATTGAAATAAGCTTACATGCTTTCATGTCACAGCTAAAGAAATAGTTTATCAATATAACAGTTACATATAGCAAAACACTGTTCCAAGAAACAATTATATGTATGATACCTATATATATATATATATATATATATATATATATACCTTTAAAAGAAGGAAAGAAAGAGAAGATGTCTATCGTAATTCCCTGAATATTCTTTTCTAGCAAAGAATCCATAGCTATTAATACAATCCAGAAGCACAATGAAGACATATTCACTTTTCACTTTTGCCAAATCAGGCTATTAATCTTGGAAAGATTTTGCACATATGATTGACCTTCCCATCTTTCATTGTCAGTTGACTTCAGTCCACAAGAGCAATATTCTCCTAAAGTACACACACAGACACATACAGACAAGCATGTATACCTACATAAATGAATATTGTTTTTGTGTTTATAAATAATAAAATTGTGTGTGCTTAGTTTCTCAGAATTATAAGTGACTTGTTCTGGGAATAGTACAATGCAAAGTAGCAACAAAAGATTATCTTGCTAATAAAGATATTTATAATTTACAAAGCAGTGGTAATATTTGCACACATTCACCGTGTTTTAAAAACAAGTGATACAGAGACAGATTTTTAGCAAGCTATTACCACTAAATGTGATAACTAGTTTAGATATGGTTTGTTAGTTGCCAAACCAAAGAGAAAATAATTTCTGAAGCTGTCCACTGACATTTTTAGCTTGTGGAAATTCAGTATCTACCCAAAAAAGTCATAATGCTCCAAGATATCACTCTTATTTGCCCTTCTCTATAAAAGGAGAGAGATCCAGTCACATCTCTTTGATATATCAATATTTTTTAAATGTCGTCTCCCTGCCCGCCCCCGTTAGTTACTTCTTCTCTCTAAAAAAGTTTGTGGTTTTGTTTTTTTTTTTTTTTTAATTAAGCAGGAGGGAGAGAAAAAAGAGAGGCTTTCTTAATTTTTGTCTCAATCTTTTCAACATATGATAGTTTCAGGATTTATCCAACTTCTGCCTAGAAAATTTCCTGGAATTTTGTTGTTGCTGTTATTATAGTTCTCTTTCTTTAAACCTCCTGTATTCAATTGTTTCCATCAGATTTTAGTAGGTTATGATGGCTGTATTATCTGAGAATCTTGGTGATTTATTGTTTACTTGGTTCTCAATAAGAGTTGGTTTTTCCTTCTTCACGTTATTATCAGAATTGGTCACATGTCATCTGGTTGTTTTCTCCCAAGGAGAAAGTGGTACTGCACCTCCCTATCCATCTGGAAATAGCCAGCTCCATATAAATGTGAACAAAACTGACATATATTTTTATGGGAATAAACTTTAAAAGCAACTGTTCAAGCATCATCATATTTTTTAACTTTGAGTACTGGTGACAAGTCATAGTTCTGCAATGATCTGTTGCCTGTCTATATGAAGGATTATTGTAATACATGGAATTTTGAAAATTATATAACTACAGAAATAGCACACACAACTAATAATTCTGATTTTCCTTGTCCAGAATGAATATAAATTTATTGTTTGTTATTTTAATACCTGAGTTGCACAAGCTTTTTGTAATAAACTGCACAATTTCAATAAAACAAAGGGAAAATAGAATGATTTACTCTGTGATTTCCATAATCAACAACAGTGACTATTTTGTATTGACTGTTTTAATATGTATATGTATATAAAGTTTAAGGTGTACAATGCTTGTGCTTTTATAGCACATACTTACTTTTACAAAAATTTAAATCCTTTGTCTTTTCCCCTAACTTTCCTATCCCCACTATCATCTCTAGGAAAATATATTTTAAAAAACCATGACTTGTGAATATTCCCATCACTTTTTCCAAGCTCATCTTATTATATGTAAAGATTTCAATAATATCTTTTGTTTTATCAACTCAACAAATCATATTATGGATTTTACCTGATATACACATAAATGGTGCCTAATAATTACTAATATCATTGTACAACATCATTTATTAAACTACATTCCCACTGAGAGCTGCTTTTCACTCTAAGAAATTATTTCTCTGTAGGATAATTGCTAGGCCAAACTATACATAACACTTTAATTAATGCCCATTACTAACTTAGTTTTTAAAATTTCTGTGACAACTCTATGGAACTGAATAATATTCTTTCAAATAAGTGATATAACTGAGTCTGTATTACAACTGGGCCTATTATAGCAATTCTTGTCTAAAGTTCTTACTCCAAGAGAACATTTCACAATAAGGTTATAGAATTCTCAAGTGAATGATTTGCTATTTGTTGACCCATACACAACTGTATAACTGGAGACAGAAAGGTTTCTCAGTGTTACAAGTAATTTTTGTTTTGGTAATAACTACCACATTATAGACAGATAAATTGAGTTTAAGATAAATATTGAAAATTTATAACAAATATATAAGAAATCAACTTCTGAAATACAAGTCAGTTTTCAATGAACTCGGTATTTGCATGGCCCTTGTCTCAGTGCCATCATGACATCCTTGTTCCTTAGACTGTATATTATGGGGTTAAACACAGGCGTCATAATCATGTAGAAGAGAGAAAGCACTTTGTCAGTTCCTGCTGAGCCTTGGGTCTTGGGTCTTAAATATGTGACAAGGCCTGATCTGAAGAACAACGCCACAACCATAACATGAGAGGAGCAGGTGGAAAAGGCTTTGCCCCGACCTGTGGCTGACAGCAATTTAAAGACTGTGGAGATGATTTTGTCGTAAGAGACAAGAATCAACAGAAATGGAACCAAAACAAACAGCACAGCAAATGTGAAGACCAACATTTCATTCAGAAAAGTGTCCCCACAGGCCAGCTTGAGTATGGGAGGGATGTCACAGAAGTGGTTGATGAGGTTAGAACTACAAAAGAGCAGAGAGAAAATCTGGCCTGTCTGGCCTATTTGGACTGGGATTCCACTGATCCAGCGGCCAGCCACTAGCTGGATACACACCGTGTAGTTCACGACTAGAGGACAGTGCAGAGGGCTACAAAGGGCCACATAGGGATCACAGGCCATCCCGGCTAGAAGGAAGCACTCGGTGGCCCCAAGTATGAGAATGAAGCACATTTGTGTGGCACAAGCAACTAGAGAAATCATTCTTCTTTGTGTCCAAAGATTCATGAGCATTCTGGGGAGTGTAACAGACACATAGCAGATTTCCAAAAGGGAAAAATTGCCAAGGAAAAAATACATGAGGGTCTGTAGACCAGGGTCTAGGTTTGTTATCAGAAATATGATGCCATTGCCCATCAAGATAATTATATAGATGAGTGAGAACAGTCCAAATAAAAACCCCTGGAGATGAGGAACATCAACAAAGTCCAGGAGAACAAACTCCATCAGTTTAGAGAGATTACCTTCTGGTGCTTTTTCTTGGTGCTCCATGTGTGAAAAAGGGTAAATGTATTATCTGCTTTTTATTTTTACCGTCAGGGGTCAGTGCCTGTTTTATAAATTGTATCAAGATCCCAGATTGATTTCCATGATCAATGCAATTGTTTCTAATTTAAGAATTTTATTATGTATGCATTTCCCCTTTCTCAGTTTATAATCCATGTGTTATCACCATACACTCTTCCTTGAAATATTTTTTAGGGCATTCTTTCCAAATACAGTCCAATGTCAAAAAAGTTAAAGTGTTAGTTGTTCAGTCATGTCTGACTCTTGGATCCCATGGACTGTAGCCTACCAGGCTCCTCTGTCCATGGGATTTCATAGGCAAGAATACTGGAGTGGGTTGTCATTCCCTTCTCCAGGGGATCTTCCCTACCCAGGGATCAAACCCTATCTCCTGCACTGCAGGTGGATTCTTTACTACCTGAGCCACCAGGGAAGCCCCAAATGCCCTGATTGGCACAGGCATTGGACAAATTGATAGTTACTGAAGACAGAACCACAACTGTGCCATATGATCTCAGTTTTAAATACTTAAATCATTTTGTGGCCATGTTTCTCGGTTTGTGGGATCTTAGTACCCCAACCAGACATGGAACCTCAGGCTGGTGGCAGTGAAAGTACAGAGTCCTAACCATTGGACTGCTAGGGAATTCCCTTAAATATTTACATTTTCTGACAATTTTATTGTATTTCTCTATGACTTTACATACTTCAGTAGAAATATTAATATAACAGAAATTATCTTCCTTATACATTTTCAGCTACGTATTTCAACTCTTCATTTCCCTTCCCTCACTTGATGATCTTGATCATACATGTTCTTATATACAATTCACATTATTAGGCAGTTTGCAAAAATAAATTAGAGAATATTTTATTTTATTGTACATAGGGGAATAAAATACATATATTTCAGTAAGATACTATGTGGGGGCTATCAAAGGGTTTCATTCTGGAAAAGTTGTGTGGGAATAGATACAGATAGATGCAATTAAGAGGGTCACTCTGGGAAAACAGGGGTCACCTGGAATGTGTTCAATAGCTGTGTAAGATACTTCCTGTCATGCTTTACCCTGTGTTCTGTATGCATCTTGATGTCTTTGTTGTTCCTCAAAAAATAATAATAATTCAGATAACAGTTTCTAAACTCACTTTTCTTGAGCTAGGATGTTGAGATTTAGCAATGATGGATACATTGATCATTTGCACATTGGTTTTGTGATTGCAAATCAGTGCATTTTTTTCATATTTTATTCTTTTTTTTTTTTTTTACTTTACAATATTGTATTGGTTTTGCCATACATCAGCATGAATCTGCCATGGGTGTACACGTGTTCCCAATCCTGAACCCCCCCTCCCACCTCCGTCCCCATACCGTCTCTCTTAGTGCATATTTTTTAAATCATACTTAAGTTTGAATCCTAACTCCATTATTTATCATCTGTTATATTAAGTAATTGTTTAAATTTTCTGTTTGCTTTCTTATTTGAGATAATTAAATATTATATTGTTAAAATTACCTATCACTTTTAATATGTTTATGTATAAATTATGGTCCTATAATTATAATTATTAATATGGTATAATGTTCTTAAATCTTTAGTTGCCAGGGTTGTAACACACTCCCTAGAAAAACTGTTTTTGGTAGAGTTAATGAGTTATTCACTGATGATTACTTTTTTCCATTTTTATCCTTTCATCAGAGCCAGGAGTAGAATACAGTCTTACCTAAATAAGGAATGAGACTCCTCTAGTACATAATCTCAGAGCGCGCACTCAGCTTCAGGGCTGACTCTGCAGTGCACCATTGTTAAAGTGACTGCCTCCTTAAATACTACACTCCAGGCATCACTTGACTCAACATGAGTCCCAGCCCTGCTTCTCATTTCCCCACCCTTTATGTTTCAAGTTTTCCATGCAAGCATAAACATAGTGTCATGGATGAAAAATACAATCCTGACAAGATGTCCTGCAATCGAATCATGGCTTCACTTGCCAGCTGTGTGACAATGCAAACTGCTTCATCTCCCTGTGCCATAGATCACTTGGCTGCAAGACTGACTAACAGTTGTACCAACAGTTAGGATTGCTATACGAATTAATTCATTTGATGTTGTAAAGAAACTTAAAGTTGTTTTGGCATTCATAGAAAATCTATTTGAAAGCTAGCTATTATTGTTTTTATTAAAAGCTAAATTTTATTCTTCTAAATTTCACTCTTTCATACTGCTTTAAACAGTATGAAAAACTGCTCTCTAATTTACATTGCTTTGGTATCACATGGTTAATGTGGGAATGAAATAAGATATTAAAACAATCATCACAGTGTTATAAAAATCCCAGACTCTTAGATGTGACTTCTCCATGAATTTTCTGCCAATAATTTAATAATATTATCACTTCCACTCTGTAGAACTGATAGGGAGAGCACTCATGACTTTGTACCACACAGTGTTGCAATTTGGCTCACTCCTTTCATATACCATTTTTCTTTCCCACTGATATTACATGATCTAGGATCTAAGGACTGAGATCTAGGGAAATAGTTATTACATGATCTAGGAAAATAGTCCTAGTATTCCTACTTGGAAGCAATATAGATCTTAGAAAATGCTTATTTACTTAATACAGTGTTCATTATTTGATTCTGAAATTGAGTAAAGGAACAGACAATTTTAAAGTTGTCAATCTTAAAGGGGAGAAAAAGAATAATATACAAAAGAATAGAACTGTAATCTTTATCATTTTTATGAATAAAATCATTTAGTATTCACTCATTACCTGAATAAAATTATTTCCAGTGCTATATTGAAAGGTTGTTGTTGAATTACGACGCTGGGATTCTTGGCCTCCAGAGGAGAAAAATCAGACTCTTAGATGTGACTTCTCCATGAATTTTCTGCCAATAATTTAATAATATTATCACTTCCACTCTGTAGAACTGATAGGGAGAGCACTCATGACTTTGTACCACACAGTGTTGCAATTTGGCTCACTCCTTTCATATACCATTTTTCTTTCCCACTGATATTACATGATCTAGGATCTAAGGACTGAGATCTAGGGAAATAGTTATTACATGATCTAGGAAAATAGTCCTAGTATTCCTACTTGGAAGCAATATAGATCTTAGAAAATGCTTATTTACTTAATACAGTGTTCATTATTTGATTCTGAAATTGAGTAAAGGAACAGACAATTTTAAAGTTGTCAATCTTAAAGGGGAGAAAAAGAATAATATACAAAAGAATAGAACTGTAATCTTTATCATTTTTATGAATAAAATCATTTAGTATTCACTCATTACCTGAATAAAATTATTTCCAGTGCTATATTGAAAGGTTGTTGTTGAATTACGACGCTGGGATTCTTGGCCTCCAGAGGAGAAAAATTCAATCCAGGGCCAGAGACAAGGCTTGATCGCTCAGAGCTTTTGTGTAATAAAGTATAAAGGAGATAGAGAAAGCTTCGGCATCAGAAGGGAGCAGAAAGAGTACCCCCCTGCTAGCCTTCAGCTGGATGTTGTATAGTCACCAGCAGTCTGTTAACTTAAAATGGCACCAGGTCCCCCACCCATAAGATGTGTTTTGGGATAACCTTAGCTCCAAATGGTTTATCTTGGGCCATAAAATGATTAACTTGAATCTTGAAGAAGGGCAGGTCACCATACAAAAAGTTTCATTTACATAGATTAGAGGAACAATATAGGAGTATAACATACTGGTTTATCAAGTAGGTTCTGAGCCCAAAAGGCAGAACCAACTTGAAGATGAAGTTTGGGGTGGATGCATAGTACATTAGCATAGCTTAAGACAAACATTTCCATAAGAAAAAGGCATTGGTTAACTTCAGGTGAAACTAGATGTCATTACGGCAACATAGAATTTTAGAGAAACTTCCTTTTAAATTTGTATAGAGACGGAAAAAATATCACTAGTTTATTTCCTCCTGCCGCTTAAGAGAGAGAAAATGTCTGACACTTGCAGGCTGTTTCCTCCGTTTGGAGGCCCCTGGCCTTCCTGCCTGTTACCCTCTCAATATAAAGTATAATTTCTAATTGTACAGATATGACATTTTGGTGATGAAATCTTGTATAACATGAAATAGGTAAGATTTGAGTTTGAATTTCTCGAAAGTAAAACAAGGTATACTTCAAATATATTTGTATATTTGATAAAAATTGCTAATTCAATCCTTGAAAATAATTTAAAAACATTGTTGAAACTAAAGCTATCTTTATTATTTTATAAATCCTGAATTCTATAATTTTTTCAAAATAATTGTTCTTTGAATTCCCCAATGTTTAAAACTTTATTTTATGTATTACTTTACTGTCGGGGTCTAGTCCCAGTGGATCCAGGGTGATTTGAAGGTGGAGACGGAGTCGGCGAGAAAACACTTTTAGAAATATAAGATTAGTTTGTTTTGCTTTACAATACTGTATTCGTTTTGTTACACATTGACATGAATTAGCCATGAGTGTACATGAACTCCCAATCCCGAAAATAAAAATTAATTTAAAAAAAATAAAATAAAATAAAATAAATCAGAATATTGAAAAAAAAAAAAAGAAATATAAGATTAGATTAGGAAATAATAATATAGTAGGAAATTTTAGATGGAGAAAAGAAGGCTGAATAACTTGATTTATGTGGAATACCAATCACCACCTACATAGGCCACAGGCGTCTTTCTGTTCTCCCGAAGGAGAGGAGGCACTGAGGCCTCTCNAAAATAAATCAGAATATTGAAAAAAAAAAAGAAATATAAGATTAGATTAGGAAATAATAATATAGTAGGAAATTTTAGATGGAGAAAAGAAGGCTGAATAACTTGATTTATGTGGAATACCAATCACCACCTACATAGGCCACAGGCGTCTTTCTGTTCTCCCGAAGGAGAGGAGGCACTGAGGCCTCCCCGGTCCGATCTTGGAAGCCCAGGCATAATTAGTAGGCTTGGTGAGTACCCACTCCCCAGATGGGAATTCAGCCAGAAGGAGAAAGAAAGAACGACACGGGGGGAATCAGCCTTTCCAGAAACTGATCCCCCCTGCTACCCATTATGCTATAGTCGAGACTCTGATGCTGGGAGGGATTGGGGGCAGGAGGAGAAGGGGACGACAGAGGATGAGATGGCTGGATGGCATCACTGACTCGATGGACGTGAGTTTGAGTGAACTCCAGGAGATGGTGATGGACAGGGGGGCCTGGCGTGCTGCGATTCATGGGGTCGCAAAGAGTCGGACACGACTGAGCGACTGAACTGAACTGAATTGAAATGTATACAATTTTTACTTTAGACAGTTCTAAATAGTTTACAGAAATTAAGAGGAAAAAAATAATCTTTTCTACTTACTTAGCTATTTATCATTTAAAACAATTTTTTCAAGATTATTTAATTTTAATGTTTTTAACATCAGAAACATTTTGTATTGGGGTATGGCTGATTAACAGTGTTATGATAGTTTCAGGTCTGTGCTTCTGGAGATCTGAATTTCCATTTTATATTCTTTCCCTTTTAGGATTGCTCATAGTATATGTCTTCTGGTGAAAAGTCCCTATCTAGAAAACAACTTTTATTCATCTGAAAAAGAATATTTATTTATATGGAAAGCTGAACCACTTTGCTCACCACCTGAATCTAACACAATATTGTAAATTAACTATCTTTCAATTTTAAAAATGGTTTTTAAGAGTCTAAACGGTAGGCTGCAGTCCATGGGTTGCTGAGTCAGACGTGACTGAGTGACTTCCCTTTCTCTTTTCACCTTCATCATTGGAGAAGGAAATGGCAACCCACTCCAGTGTTCTTGCCTGGAGAATCCCAGGGATGGGGGAGCCTGGTGGGCTGCCGTCTATGGGGTCGCACAGAGTCAGACACGACTGAAGCGACTTAGCAGCAGCAGCAGCAGCAGCAAACTTTTGTTCAATCTGAAAGCGACTGTCTTGTCTGCAATCTGTAGGGTATTTTTGCCGGATATAGAATTATTGGGTTGAAGAATTTTCCCTTTCTCATTTTAAAAAAACCTTTAGTTTCGAAATATAGATTCATAGGAAGTTCGAAACATAGAACAGAGAGAGTACTCTGAGCCAGTTTCCCCCAGTGGTTGTGCCTCACACAGAGTACAATGGCAGAGCCAGGAGACGGGCATCCGTACAGTGTGTGTTCAGAGTTCTGCGCTGTTTTCTCACATGAATGGGTTCTTGTAACTACCACAGCCACCAGGATGCAGCCTATTCCATCGACCAAAGATCAGCCTCAGATGGCCCCTTGATGGTCACACCCAGCCCCTGCCAGCTACTCCCCTAAGCCTAGCAAACCACTCATCTCTTCCCCAGCTCTATCATTTTCTCATTTAGGGAATAGTGTGTATGAAATTATACACCATGTCATCTTTTCAGAATGACTTTTTCACTCAATGTGATGCCCTTGAGACCCATCCATGCTGTTGGGTGTATAAAATAGTTCGTTCCTTTTTTGTTGCTGAGTACGATTCCATGGTTTGTTTGAAACTGCTTACCTATTGAAGGGCATGTGGGTTATTTCCAGTTTTTGGCTACTACAAATAAAGGTGCTATGAGCACTCATGCGCAGGCTTCAGTGTGGCTATAAGCTTTCATTTCTCTGGGATAAATGTTCAGAAGCTTGATTGCTGGGCCATAAGGTAACTCTACATTTAGTGTTTTGAAAAGCTATCAAACCATATTGCAGATTGGCCTGACCGTTTTCCACAACAAGAATGCATGATTGACAGTTTCTCTGCATCTTCACCAGCATTCGATTTTTTTTTTTGTATTTATTATTTTAGGTGTTTTAATAGGTCTGTAGTACTATCTCATTGTGGACTAAATTTGCATTTCCTTAATGGCTAATGATGTTGAACATTTTTTTTACATGCCTATTTGCCATCCATATACTGTCAGTGAAATATCTCTTCATATATTCTGTCCATTTTCTGATTGGATTGTTTGTGGGGGGTTTTGCTATTGAGTTCATTTTCTAATCGGATTTTTTGCTATTGAGTTTTGAGAATTCTTTATAACCTAGATATATGCTTTTTGTTGGATTATTTGTGATGTTAAATGTTAGGTGATTTGCAAATCTTTTCTCCTAGTTTGTGGTTTGTCTTTTCATCCTCTTAATACAGTCTTTGGCGAAGCAAAACTTTTAAAGTTTGATGAAGTCCAATTTATCAATTTTTTATGCCTGAGAACTCATTTTCTAGACCCAGATACTAGCCCCAGAAGAGCTTTTAATAAACATTTTATAGTTTTACATTGAAGTTTGTGATCCATCCTGAGTTGTTTTTATATAAGTAAGACTTAGTTTGTGGCTCAATTTTTTTTTGAGTCTACAGATGTCCAGTTGTTCCACACCATTTGTTGAAAAGGCTATCCTTTCTCCATTGAATCATTTTGCACCTTAATAAAAAAAAAATCACATGTATATATTTGTGTGTGTCTTTTTCTGGTTCTCTGTTCCTATCCATTGATCTGTGTGTCTGTCCCTCTACCAGCATCACACAGTCTTTATTATTATAGTTATATAATAGTTTTTAATTGCATAGAGTGATTCCTCTCACTTTATCACTCTTTTTCAAAATTGTTTTAGGTTTTCTAATCCCTTTGATTTTTCAATGTAAATTGTATAATATCATCCATATCTTTAAAATCTTTATTGAATTTTAACAGGAATTACATTAAACTTTACAAGTCAATTCTGGAAGAATTGATATTTTTAATATGTTGATTCTTCCAATCCATGAACATGAATCCTCTTTCCATTTATTTAGATCTTCAAAAACTTTTTTTCATCAATTTAAAATCTTTATTGAATTTTAACAGGAATTACATTAAACTTTACAAGTCAATTCTGGAAGAATTGATATTTTTAATATGTTGATTCTTCCAATCCATGAACATGAATCCTCTTTCCATTTATTTAGATCTTCAAAAACTTTTTTTCATCAATGTTTTATAGTTTTCAACATGTAAGCCATGGATATGTTTATTATTTATACCTAAGTATTTCATTTTTTGGATTTGTTATACTGGTATTATACCTTTAATTTTAGTTTCCATGTATTCATTGCTAATATATAGATACACAATTGATTTTTGTGTGCTGATCTTGTATCCTGCGATCAGAATGAACTCTGTTATTAGTTCTGGGAGATCTTTTATAGTTTTTTTTTTAATTTTCTACATGAACATTCTTATCTGCAACTATGACATTTTAATTTATATCTGATCTGTATCCCTTTAATTTCCTTTTCTTATCTTATTGCTTTGGATAGAACTTACAGCACTAAACATAGATTGTTGAGAGTAGACATCCTTTTTCACATTATTAGGAGGTGAAAACTCAATTTTTCCTGTTATACAATGTTAGCTGTAGGCTTCTTCTCTTTTTTTTTTTTGGTAGATGTTCTCTATCAAGTGGAGGAAATTCCCCTCTACTCCTAGTTTCTTTAGAGGATTTTTTCACTGGGAGATGAATTTTGTCCATTTTTTTCTGTATTCATAAGTATGAAAGTGAAAGTCACTCAGTCGTATCTGACTCTTTGGAACCCCATGGGCTATGTAGTCCATGGAATTCTCCAGGCCAGAATACTGGAGTGGGTAGCCTTTCCGTTCTCCAGGGGATCTTCCCAACCCAAGGATCAAACCTAGGTCTCCCACACTGCAGGCAGACTTGTTACCAGCTGAGCCACAAGGGAAGCCCATTCTTTGGTATGATCATGTGATTTTTCTTCTTAAGCCTGTTTACAGTGTGTTGCATTGATCTATTTCAAATATTGAACCAGTCTTATACTCTTAAAATAAGTCCCACTTGGTCACAATGTATAAATCTTTTTAATGTATTGCCAGATTCTAGTATTTTGTTAAGGATGTTTGTATCTGCATTAATTAGGGATGTTGACCTGTGTGTATGATAATCTGTACTTTTCTTTTTTTGTCTTGTATGGTTTTGGTATCAGGGTAACACTGCCCTCATAAAAGGAACTGGAAATGTTCCCTTCTTTTCTTATTTCAATTTCTTTAATGCTTTCTTAAGGTGAGAGATTAGATGAATGACCTGAGACTTTCTCTCTTTGTAACGTAAGCGTTTTCAAGGTCAAATTTGCCTGTTACTCCAGGTATCTCTTGACCTCTTGCTTTTGCATTCCAGTCCCCTATAAAGAAAAAGACATCTTTTTCTGGTGTTAGTTCTAGAAGGTCTTGTAGGTCTTCATAGAACCATTCAACTTCAGCTTCTTCAGCATTACTGGTCGGGGCATAGACTTGGACTACAGTGATACTGAATGATTTGCTTTAGAAACGAACAGAGACCATTCTGTCATTTTTGAGATCACATCAAAGTACTGCATTTCAGAGTTTATTACTGACTATGAGGGCTACTCCATTTCTTCTAAGGGATTCTTGCCACAGTAGTAGATAAATGGTCATCTGAGTTAAATTCATCCATTCCAGTCCATTTTAGTTCACTGTTCCTATAATGTTGATGTTCACTCTTGCCATCTCCTGTTTAACCACTTCCAATTTATCTTGATTCATGGATCTAACATTTCAGGTTCATATATAATATTGTTTTTTACAGCATCAGACTTCCGTCACCAGTCACATCCACAACTGGGTGTTGTTTTTGCTTTGGCTCTGTCTCTTCATTCTTTTTGGAGCTATTTCTCCACTGTTCTCCAGTAGCATATTGGGCACCTACTGACCTGGGGAGTTCATCTTTCAGTGTCCTATCTTTTTGCCCTTTCATCCTGTTCATGGGGTTCTCAAGGCAAGAATACTGAAGTGGTTTGCCATTTCCTTCTCTACTGGACCATGTTTTATCAGAGTAACAGTACTTACTGTTTTGTTGGAGTAACAGCCCAATTTGGCCTTGAAGTGTAAAATGAAGCAGGGCAAAGGTTAACAGAGTTTTGCCAAGAGAACACAATGGTCATAGCAAACACCCTTTTTCAACAACACAAGAGAAGACTCTACCCATGGACATCACCAGATGGTCAAAACAGAAATCAGATTGATTATATTCTTTGTAGCCAAAGACAGAGAAACTCTATACAGTCAGCAAAAACAAGGCTGGGAGCTGACTGTGGCTCAGATCATGAACTTCTTATTGTAAAATTCAGACTTAAATTTAAGAAAGTAGGGAATACCACTAGACCATTCAGGTATGACCTAAATCAAATATCTTATGACTATATGGTGGAAGTCACAAACAGATTCAAGACGGAAGTTTGTGACATTGTACAGGAGGCAGTGATCAAGACCATCCCCAAGAAAAAGAAATGCAAAAAAGAAAAATAGTTGTCTGAGGAGGGCTTACAAATAGCTGAGAAAAGAAGAGAAACTAAAGGCAAAGGAGAAAAGGAAAGATCTACCCATTTGAATGTAGAGTTCCAAAGAATAGTAAGGAGAGATAAGAAAGACTTCCTCATGATCAATGCAAAGAAATAGAGGAAAACAATAGAATAGGAAATACTAGAGATTCCTTCAACAAAGTTAGAGATACCAAGGGCACATTTCATGCAAAGATGGGCTCGATAAAGGACAAAAATGGTATGGACCTAACAGAAGCAGAAGATATGAAGACGAGGTGACAAGAATACACAGAAGAACTGTACAAAAAGATCTTCATGACCCAGATAACCATGATGGTGTGATCACTGGACTAGAGCCAGACATCCTGAAATGCAAAGTCAAGTGGGCCTTAGGAAGTATCACTATGAACAAAGCTAGTGGAGGTGATGAAATTCCAGTTGAGATATTTCAAATCCTGAAAGATGATGCTGTGAAGGTGCTGCACTCAATATGCCAGCAAATTTGGAAAACTCAGCAGTGGCCACAGGACTGGAAAAGGTCAGTTTTCATTCCAATCTCAAAGAAAGACAATGCCAAAGAATGATCAAACTACTGCCCAGTTGCACTCATCTCACATGCTAGTAAAGTAATGCTCAAAATTCTCCAAGCCAGGCTTTAACAGTACATGAACCATGGACCTCCAGATGTTCAAGCTGGTTTTAGAAAAGGCAGAGGAACCAGAGATCAAATTGCCAACATCCACTGGATCATTGAAAAAGCAAGAGAGTTCCAGAAAAACATCTATTTCTGCTTTAATGACTATGCCAAAGCCTTTGACTGTGTGGATCACAACAAACTGTGGAAAATTCTTCAAGAGATGGGAATACCATACCACCTTACCTGCCTCCCAAGAAATCTGTATGCAGGTCAGAAAGCAACAGTTAGAACTGGACATGGAACTACAGACTGGTTCCAAATTGGGAAAGGAGTACGTCAAGGCTGTATATTGTCACCCTGCTTATTTAACTTATATGCAGAGTACATCATGAGAAACGCTGGACTGGAAGAAACACAAGCTGGAATCAAGATTGCCGGCAGAAATATCAATAACCTCAGATATGCACATGATACTACCCTTATGGCAGAAAGTGAAGAGGACTAAAAAGCCTCTTGATGAAAGTGAAAGTGGAGAGTGAAAAAGTTGGCTTAAAGCTCAACATTCAGAAAACTAAGACCATGGCATCTGGCCCCATCGCTTTATGGTGAATAGATGGGCAAACAATGGAAACAGTGACAGAGTTTATTTTTGAGGGGCTCCAAAATCACTGCAGCTGGTGACTATAGTCACAAAATCAAAAGAAGCTTGCTCCTTGGAAGAAAAGCTATGCCAAATCTAGACAATGTATTAAAAAGCAGTGACATCACTTTGCCAACAAATGTTCATATAGTCAAAGCTATGGTTTTTCCTGTAGTTTTGTACAAATGTGAAAGTTGGACCATAAAGAAGGCTGAGTGCTAAAGAATTGATGCTTTTGAACTATGGCGTTGGAGAAAACTCTTGAGGGTCCCTTGGACAGCAAGAAAATCAAACCAGTCAATCCTAAAGGAAATCAACACTAATAGTCATTGAAAAGACTGATGCTGAAGCTGAAGTTCCAATACTTTGGCCACCTGATGGGAGGAGCTGACTGGTTGGAAAAGACCCTGATGTTTGGAAAGATTGAAGGCGGAGGAGAAAGGGACGACAGAGGATGAGATGGCTGGATGGCATCACTGACTGGATGGACATGAGTTTGAGTAAACTCTGGGAGTTGGTGATGGACAGGGAGGCCTGGCGTGCTTCAGTCTATGGGGTCGCAAAGAGTCAGACATGACTGAGCGACTGAACTGAACTGAATGTAAGTATTTAGTGCTATAAATTCCCTCGCCACACCACTTTAGCTGCATTCCACAAATTTTGATATTCTGTGTTTTTGTTTTCACTCAGTTCTATGTGTTTTTAAAATTTCCCTTGAGACTTCTTCTTTGACCTATGGGTAATTTTTAGAAATGTGTTGTTTGTTTCCAATATTTGGAGATTTTCCTGTTGTATCTCTGATATTAATTTCTACTTCGATTCTCTCATGATCAGAGAACACACTCTGATTTCACTTCTTTTCCATTTGTTGAGATGTGAGAATCTCTGGTGGTCCACTGGTTAGGACTTGATGCTTTCACTGCCATAGTCCAGGGTTCAATCCCTGATTGGGAAACTAAGATTCCACAAGCCCTGAGACACAGCAAAAAAGTAAATAAATAAAATAAAACTAAAAAAAATTGTTGAGATTTCTCATAACCCCTACCTTCACATTTGCATCAGTTCAGTTCAGTCACTCAGTCATGTCTGACTTTTTTTGACCCCATGAACTGCAGCATGCCAGGCTTCCCTGTCCACCGCAACTCCTGGAGCTTGCTCAAACTCATATCCATCGACTCAGTGATTCCATCCAACCATCTTATCCTCTGTCGTCTCCTTCTCCTCCTGCCTTCAATCTTTCCAAGCATCGGGGTCTTTTCCAATGAGTCTGTTCTTCCCATCAGGTGGCCAAAGGATTGGAGCTTTAGCTTCAGCATCAGTGAAAAAACAGATATGATATATTTGCATAGCCTCCCCCATTATCAACATTCTTTACCACAGTGGTACATTTATTACAACTGATGAACCAAAATTGACTCATCGTTATAACCCAAAGTTCATGGCGTACACTAGGGCTGACTCTTGGTATTGTATATTCTGTGAGTTTGGCTAAGGTGTAAAATGACACATATCTCCCATTAGCCACATAGAGAGTATTCACCATACTGAGTATTTTCACTGCCCCAAATGTGTTTTGTCTATACTCTCCCTCCCCCAGTCCCTGGCAACCACTAATCTTTTTACTATCTCCATAGTTTTCCCTTTTTCAAAATTTCGTGCATCATACAGGATGCAACCTTTCCAGATTGACTTCTTTCACTTAGTAATATGTGTTTGAGTTTCCTCCGTGTCTTTTCCTGGCTTGATAGCTCATTTTGTTTGATCATTGAATAATATTCCTTTGTCTGGATTAGCACCATTTATCTATCCATTCACCTGATGAAAGACATCTTGGTTGCTTCCAAGGTTTGGCAATTATGAATGAAGCTGCTAGAAACACCTGTCTGCAGGTTTTGTGTGGACATAGTTTTTAACTCCTTTGAATAAATACCAAGGAGCTTGATGGGTGGATCGTATGCTAATACTATGTTTCATTTTGTAAAAGCTGCCAAACTGTCTTCCAACGTGGTTGTTCCATTTTACACTCCTGCCAGCCATGAACGAGGATTCTTGTTGCTCCACATCCTTGCCAGCATTTGGTGCTGTCAGAGTTCTGGATTTTGGCTATTTTAGTAGGTGTACAGTGGTAGAAATGAAAAAGTTTTAAATTCCATTTGTAATGACACAAAGATATAAAATACTTAGTGACGAATTTAACAAAAGAACAAAATTTTTAAAGTCTTAAGATAAATGGAAAGAAATAGTATGTTCACGAGTTGGAAGACTCGGTGTTGTCAAAGTGGCCAGCTTCCCCCAATGACCAATAGGTTCAGCACAATCTCAATTATATTCTCAGCAGCCTTGTGGAAATATGTAAATTGTCAAGTGGATTCTAAGACTTATATGAAAATGCAAATGCCCTATCACAGCCAAAATAATTGTTGTATTGCTGGAAGTTGGAGAACTTACCCAAGCTGATTTCAGGACTAAGGAATCAAGGCATAACAGACAGATTAATGCAGCTGACAGGAGCACCAGAGGTAGATCCACGCTTAATCAGCATGTTGATTTTTCACAAAGGGGCAAACGCATTTCAACAGGAAAAGAAGTCTTTTGAACAAATGGTACTGGAACAGCTGGGAGTCCATATTGAGATGAATGAAACTTCATCTTTACTTCACATCACATGTGACATTCAACATGGATCATAGATCTAGATGTAAAAGCCCAAACCATAAAGCTTCTCAAAGAAAACATTAAGAAAAATCTTCATGACCTATGAACCGGACGAAATCCCTCAGATGGGACACAGGAAGCAATGACCAGAAGGAAGATCAACAGACTGACTTCATCAAAGTAGAAAACTTCTGCTTACTGTGAGGAAAATGAAAAGGGAAACCACAAAGGTGGAGAAAACACAGCAGAGCAAATAACTGGTAAAGAAATGGGTCCAGATTAGAAAATCCTACAACTGAATGATCAAGCGGCATGTGCTCAGTTCAAAACGGTCAAAAGATCTGAACAGACTCTTTAGAAACAAATGTCTATGGGAATTCCCTGGTGGTCCAGTAGTTAGGGCTTTGTGCTTCCACTGCAAGGGGGGCAGAGCTCAGTCCCTGGTAGGGTAACTGAGATCCTGCAAGCTGTAAAGCATGGTCAAAAAAAAAAAAAAAAAAACACAAAAATGAAGAATGCATATGAATGGGCAACGAGTGCTCAACATCATTAGTTATCTGGGAAATGCTAATTACAGTCCATGAGATACCATGATACTGTCTCATGATTAATATTTTTTATGATTAAAATTTTAGAAGATTGACAGCACCAAATGTCGGTGTGACTGTGGAACAACCAGAACGCTCCTAAATTGCTGATGGGAACACAGAATGTTACAAGTATTTTGGAAAATGTTTCACCAGTGGCTTATGAAGTAAAAGACACGCTTACCCTCTAACCCAGGAATTCTCCACTACTAGGTATTTTCCTGATAGAAATAAGTGCACATGTTCACAAAAAAGATGTGTATGTGACTGTTTATAGCAGCTTTTATTTAGAATACACCTCTAACGGGGAACAACCCAAACGTCCATTACCAGGAGAGTGGATACACAAACTGTGGTGTACCTAATACCATGGCATCCTATTGCTATTGCTAAGTCGCTTCAGTCATGTCCAACTCTGTGCGACCCCATAGACGGCAGCCCACCAGGCTCCCCCATCCCTAGGATCCTCCAGGCAAGAACACTGGAGTGGGTTGCCATTTCCTTCTCCAATGCATGAAAGTGAAAAGTGGAAGTGAAGTTGCTCAGTCATGTCCGACTTAGCGACCCCATGGACCTGCAGCCTACCAGGCTCCTCCGTCCATGGGATTTTCCAGGCAAGAGTGCTGGAGTGGGTTGCCATTGCCTTCTCCGATGGCATCCTAGTTATTAATAAAATGAGAATGATCTATCAGAGTACACAGCATAGAGAATCACACAGACACTACGTTGAGTGAAAAAACCAGACGCAAAAGAGCACAAAGTGTATGATGCCATTTATATGAAGTTCTAGAACAGGCAAAACTATTCAATGATGAAAACAGTCAGAATATTGGGTTTTTTCCAGGGTGAGGATCATCTTGGAAGTCATAAAGATATTTTGAGGGTTGGTGAAAAGGTTCTGTATCTTGATAAGTGTGTGGGTTACATGGGTGCATGCATTTGTCCAAGCTCATAGAATTGTATGCATGAGATTTGTGCATTTCACTGTATGCACATTTTACCTTAAAAAATTCTGAACTGTAAGCAAACATAGATCCAGAACAATACTGAGCAAACAGCAGGTGTTACAGTGGAATGACGGCCACTGTTCATGACTCTTGGATCTATGAAAGACCCACCGTTCGCTGCATCTTCGCTTGGCCACCCCCAAGCGTGGTGAGGGCAGAACTCTTTGCTGCAAAGTTTTCCCACATTCTAGAGATGGGAGGTGCCCCTTGGCACTGAAGCTACAGTATCACTTTGCCTCTCTGTATCTGGAAGGAAGCTCATGTCTGCTCTCTCTCCATCACTGGCACAACTTGCTTGATTCACACGTCCTCTGATGGGCCACCCTCCACTGTGCCAAGGACCAGTGTTGTGGCTCAATCGACCTCCCCCTGGGGACCACTGCCCTGCTCCTTGCAATCAGAATTCACCTGGGAATGGGGTGCCTTCGTTCCAGACACAGTCCTGTAAAGATTTCCCTGTGAAATCTGGAGCCTTTTCATTCCCATGTTCATAAATCACCAAATATTCATTCATCTCCTGCTGTGTGCTAGGTCCTGAAGATTCTTGGGACCTACACGTGGGCAAATCAGGGAAGTACCTTTGGCCTTAGGGACGTACATTCTGGTGGAAAGACGCAGAGTGGAAGGCAGAATAATGATCCTGTTAGTATGTGACCTTTATTGACAAAAGATGTGATCTGGCAAAGGCCTGGATGTCTTCTCGTGTGCGTGCTAAGTTGCTTAGTTGTGTCCGACTCTTTGCGACTCTATGGACTGTAGCCCCCAAGGCTTCTCTGTCCATGGGATTCTCCAGGAAAGAATACTAGAGTGAGTTGCCATGCCCTCCTCCAGGGGATCTTCCTGATCCAGGGATTGAACCGGAATCTCTTAAATCTCTTGCATATGTAGGCGGGTTCTTTACCACTGACACCACCTGGGAAGCTTGTCTCTTCTCATACCTGAGAGTAATAGCATCAACCTGACTCCCACCCTGCTAAGGGAGGGTGGCTAGACCCCTGAGCTCCTGGCTTGAACAACAGGAACCAGAGATTGGAGCCAATGTTTGGAGAGGCCAGATGGATGATGAAGGGTCTGAATCTGCTCGGACGTGGATGTGGAATCATTCGCTTCCTCAGGTTGCTTACGACCTCTGACCTCATGCAGGCTCCTTCTTGCTGGGGCTTGCTCTCCCTCAGCAATGGACACAGCCTGTGCTAGACAAACACATGTAAAATTTAGGAAGAGGTGAGGTACTTCTCTTTTGAAAATTACATCAAGATTACATAATCATGTAAATTCTCCTTGTTCACCAAATCCCACTCTTGTTTGGAGAACACCGAGGCCAGCCCCAGGGGATCAGTCATGATTAGTTCATTATTCATGGCAATCTTGTTCCCCCTTTCTAATGATTAGACAAAGGTGAGCATGTGACCCAATTCTGGTCAATGAGATAGAAAGGGAGGTCTGCTGGGAGCTTCTGGAAGGAAGCTTCATAAGTATAGAGAGAGCTTTCTGGATGCTGGTGTGTGAGGGTGTGATGCCTGGAGCTGTGGCAACCATTTTGTAACTATGAGGTGGCAAATTTGAGATTAAAAAAAAAAAACCAAGGACAACAGAGTCAAAAGGTGAAAGGCACTCTTTCCCATATTACCTTATGTGGCAAAAGGAGTTTTGCAGATATGATTATGAATTTTGATCTTGACTCAAGCTACTGGACTGAATTTAGAACTTCTTATCTCAGTAATTCTTCTTGAATGCCCTTTATGTTTAATACACTCAGAGTTAGCTTGGTGTTCTATTACTGGTAGCACAGACACACCCCTATTCTTCTACTCCAACCATCAGCAGTTCTCCATTCTGCTCAGCACAGAATGGAAAGCCTTAGCCTGACCCACAAAGCCTGTGCCTAACCTTTGCAGCCACACGTCACATCCTTCTCCCCTGAGCTCGCTTTCTTCTCACAACACTGGCCTTCCGTTTTTTCTTTCCACTCAGCAGGCTTCTTGCCACCTGCAGGCCTTTGCACAGGTACCTGCAGGCCTGTACCCTTTAGCTGGAATGCTCTCTCTTCCTGCGTCTCCCTGCAGCACTTGGTTAAATTATCAGATCCCTTTGGCCTCAGTTTATATGGCCTTAAGTGAGACTGTCCCCATCTCTTCTCATCTGGAATTGTGTGTTTATTTATGACTTTATCTAGCATCTGTCTCCCCCACTGGAATGAAAGCTTTATCACAGATGGCATTGGGTCTGCTTTTTTCACACCTAGCCCCTGTACCTACTACCATGGAGCCCATAGCCAGCGCACAGTTGCATCTTTTTAAACAATGTGTATCAGAGTATAATCGATTTACAGTGTTAGTTTCAGGTGTACAGCAAAGTGAATCAGTCATATATATGCCTATATCCACTCACAGCTGTGTTTCTTTTTATTTATTTGGCTGCTCTGTGTCTTAGTTGTGGCATATGGAAACTTTGATCTTTAGTGGCAGCATGTGGGATCTTTCAGTTGTGGTATATGAACACTTAGTTGTGGCATGTGGCATGTCCCCTGACCAGGGACTGAACCTGGGCCCCTTGCATTGAGAACACAGAGTCTTAGCCACTGAACCACCAGGGAAGTTCCTCATAGTTATGTCTCTTGAATGACCATCTAGTCAAGGCTATGGTTTTTCCTGTGGTCATGTATGGATGTGAGAGTTGGACTGTAAAGAAGGCTGAGCACTGAATAATTGATGCTTTTGAACTGTGGTGTTGGAGAAGACTCTTGAGAGTCCCTTGGACTGCAAGAGATCCAACCAGTCCATTCTGAAGGAGATCAACCCTGGGATTTCTTTGGAAGGAATGATGCTAAAACTGAAGCTCCAGTACTTTGGCCACCTCATGCGAAGAGTTGACTCATTGGAAAAGACCCTGATGCTGGGAGGGATTGGGGGCAGGAGGAGAAAGGGACGACCGAGGATAAGATGGCTGGATGGCATCACGGACTCAATGGACGTGAGTCTGAGTGAACTCCGGAAGTTGGTGATGGACAGAGAGGCCTGGTGTGCTATGATTCATGGGGTCGCCAAGAGTCGGACACGACTGAGCGACTGAACTGAACTGAATTGAATGAAGGAAACAGTTTGTGACCCATTATTTCCTGTGCATCTCCTCTGCTATACTCTGAGGCTATCAGGTTTAGGAAGAGTTCACTTAGCTCCCGGGGGACCCATCCTTCCCCAGACAGTCCCTTACATCCCTGTTTGCACTTGATTCATCTGTTTACAAGTTTGTCACTTGTGTGTGTCAGACGCGCGCGCGCGCGCACACACACACACACACACTTAGTAGTCTGTTAGTGTATAACAGACACATCCCTCCCAAACACACAATGGCTTAAAACAACAATAAACACTTCCTATCTCATTATTTCCATGGGTCAGAAGTTTGGCTGAAGGCTTAGCTGGGTATTTCTGGCTCAGAGTCACCTAGGAGGCTGAAGTCAGGTGTCCAGGGGGGCCGCTGGAGGCTAAAGAAACTGCGTCCCCCACGGCTCACGCACAAGCCTGCTCCGCTCCTGGCCTCTCCATTCAAGGCTGCTTGGATGTCCTCACAGCGAGGCAGCTAGTTTCCTTTAGATTCATGGGAGCAGGGTGGAAGCCACAGCGCCCCCTGTGGCTCAGCCTGGGAAGTCACATGTCATCACACTGTCATGCGCGCTCTCTTGGTTATGACTTAAGGATGTGAATACCTGGAGGCACCATCTTGGAAGTCGGCCACGTACCCTTGGCTCCTCAGGAGCAATTTCTGCTTTACTCACTTTGGGTTTCCCAGGGCCTTGCACAGGCTAGGGTGGAGGGTGGAGTCCAAGCCCAAATAAGAATTTGTTGAGAGCATTAATAAATGAGCACACTATTTTATGACAATGAATACAGTGTTAGCACTGGCATCTTGAGCCATTGTAAATGGGCTAATATACGATAGACTGAGCCCAGGTTAAGAGCTCTGTGCCAACTCTCGCTGTTATCTCTAAAGATATGGTCTAACTGAATCTGATGCCCAGAGAAGGTGTTGTGTAGGCATGCAATTCGTCACACCCATCAGCTCAGCCTCAATGAATTGTGGGGTATGGAGGGTCAGTGATGGCTTGGGGGATTTGAGGAGCAGGGAATGACTGCTCCCAACCCCTCAGCTACTGTTGAGAAAGGATCTAAAAATTAAAGACTTTGTGATGAATACATGAACTGAATAAACAAATGATTGCACTGGAGACCCTGAGGAATTCCTTGCCTGAGAGTGAAATTCTATCTCCTCAGCATCCCCTGGCCCTAGACAGGTCTTGGGGTACTGGGCAGAGCTGCTGCAGCCTGGCCTAGGGAGAGCCAGAGCCATTATGTTCATGAAAAACCATGTTTTCCCGGCCAGGAAAGTGCTCAGGAAGTATGGCCAGTGCCCAACGGCCCCTGTGTTATCTGCTAGGATGGTCCAGGGACCCAGACATTTTGCTGCTGCTGGCGGTTGGTGGTGGAACAATCTCTCAGGCTCCTTCTTAGGAGATCTTCCTCCCCAACCTGTGATCCCTGTACCCCTGGCAGAAGCTCAGTGTTCTTTTGTACAATCCGGGCTCCATGGAAACCACCCAGATTCAGTTAATCCCCATTTCCTTTGCTTCCAGCAAACTGGGTTTATGGGAATCTCTGGGATCCCAGTTAAGGTAAAAATACTAGTTAGCCTCAGGGTCTGCTGGGTGATTAGTCTCAGGGTGACATTCGTCCATCATCTTAAAAAAATTTTTGTGTGTGTGGCTGTGCACCGCACATGGAATGTTAAGTTTCCCGATCAGGGATTGAACCACATCCCCTGCAGTGGAAGTACGGAATTTTAACCACTGGACCGCCAGGGAAGTCCCAGTCATTGTTTTATAGAGTGTGTGGATGCTGTTCCGTGCAGCCTCTTGTTTCCATTAGCATCGTGAGGTCTTAGGCAGAACGTGTCTGCACCAACCAGGCAATAAATCACTTAAGCCCTGGAAATGCCTCTCCGGGGGAGGCGAGGCTGCTGACAGCCACCAGCGCTGAGACCAGATGATGTAAGACCTTGGACAAACTGTGCTCCTGAGCCTCAGTGTCTTCGTCTGAGAAGTGGGGCTGCCGCCAGCAGCTCATCTTGGAAGGCTGGGAAGACAAGGGGAGGCAAGCATCCGGCCTGGCGCCCCGAACGACGGCTCTGCTGGATGTCACCGGGTGCTGCATTAACAAACCAATCCAAGATTTGCAAGGCTGCGGTGGGCGGCAGGGATCCTCCCCGCCCCTGCTCTGGGCTGGGTCCCCACTCACCCCTCCAGAAGCCGCAAGTCTAGGGGGGAACCGGTGGGTGTGGGAATAGATCAATTACATCACAGTGTGAGGTCTCTGTGTTTTCCAAACTTTCCATGTGAGTGTTTATTGCTGTGATAATGGGGGGTGAGAGACCCAAAGACCAAACAAACAGCATGATGAGAGAGAAGCAGAAATTGAGAAAAGGACCAGGGCTGCGGTGCATGCTACAACAGAAGACAGAATCTTCTTGACATGAGGTGGAGGGGCGGGGGTTAGGTGATGCCCCGGGGAGGCCTCCTCTGGGAGGTCCCTTGGAGGCCTGTGAAGAAGGAGAGATGGGCCAGACCCCGGGATCAAAGAGACAGAGCTGAACCCCGGGCCACAGAGCTTGCCTGCCACTTGCCAGCTGTAGAGGCTTGGGTAGAGGGACGCCTCAGTCTCCCCCTCTGTAAATGGGAATGATGAAGCTACCACCAGTCCCTCCACCTCTCAGGGTGGTGGTCGGGATGAAAGGACGGAACAACCAACAGTGCTTGGAGCTGAGCCTGGCAGGGTGGCTCTACATTCAAGTTTGTGGATAAATAAGTGGAAGCCCCACCCGCCGCTGCCAGGGCGCCTGCGGCCCAGCTGCTTGGTGGTGCAGGCCTGCAGCTTGTGTCAGGGAGTCGCCCCTTCCCTTCATCCTCTGCCCTGCCTCCAGTCTGCTTGTTGCAGGGGAAGAGGGGTGCTAAGCAGAGAGCTACCCCTATCACCCCGCTCTGCTGATGGCTGAGGCCCCTAGAAGGCAAGGTAGGGGCTTTGCAAGCCTCTGTATGTGGCTTCCTACTAACAGGCTGGGGAACACCTTTAGGGCGCCTGAGGTTTCCGGTGACCCCTGGTTTGGCAGCCTCTTCCCTGAGCACCATCAGCCAGCCAGGGCTGGTTTCTGTCTGTGGGCATCTGGAAGCCCCTACATAATGCCAGAACAGCTCAGACACCCTGGCATCACTGCGAGGGGGGCTGCCCATCCCCTGGGCACCTCAGCCTCGGTCCATGCCCGTGGCACCCATGGAGTGGGCTGGGAGGGGCTGCATTGAGAGAGGGGAGGTGCAAGGCCATCTGAACTCCCCAGACGGGTGAACGAGTCCAAGCCTCAGTCTCCTGGTTTGTCCAAGAGTCTATCCGTGCCCCCATGTTTCTGAAAGTCCAGGAAAACACAGCTCAGTGATGTGTCAGCTACACAGGGAGGGGCAGGTGGGGCAGGGCGCAAACGGCGGGGGCAGGTATCAGGCCCCAGCCCCAGGGCTCTGAGCCACCTTTCTGAACACTGATGGCCCGGGGCCGTAAGCCCCTCCAGGTACCCCCGTCCTTGCTCCCGGCCGCATGAAGGGGCCCAACCCAGTTAGCACTCCTCCGTAAGGATGTGGGTGCTCTTTCTGAGAGAACTGGGAGCCTCCTAGCAAGCGCACCCCTGCAGCCTCCCTTCCCCATCTGCCTCACTCAGGCTCCAACCAGAGAAACAGAACCAGCAGGAGATCTACGTGGAGAGATTTATCGCAAGGAATCGGTTAGGCAACCGCGGAGCCGGCTAGACAAGCCTGGAATCTGAAGAGCAGGCTGGACGGAGGGGCCAGGGCTGATGGTGCCGTCTGTGCGCGGAATTTCCTCCCCATCAGGGAAGCCTCAGCTCTGCTCCTAAGGTCTTCCAAGGGATGGAATCAGTCAGCTACACAGGGAGTGGCAGGTGGGGCAGGGCGCAAACGGCGGGGGCAGGTATCAGGCCCCAGCCCCAGGGCTCTGAGCCACCTTTCTGAACACTGATGGCCCGGGGCCGTAAGCCCCTCCAGGTACCCCCGTCCTTGCTCCCGGCCGCATGAAGGGGCCCAACCCAGTTAGCACTCCTCCGTAAGGATGTGGGTGCTCTTTCTGAGAGAACTGGGAGCCTCCTAGCAAGCGCACCCCTGCAGCCTCCCTTCCCCATCTGCCTCACTCAGGCTCCAACCAGAGAAACAGAACCAGCAGGAGATCTACGTGGAGAGATTTATCGCAAGGAATCGGTTAGGCAACCGCGGAGCCGGCTAGACAAGCCTGGAATCTGAAGAGCAGGCTGGACGGAGGGGCCAGGGCTGATGGTGCCGTCTGTGCGCGGAATTTCCTCCCCATCAGGGAAGCCTCAGCTCTGCTCCTAAGGTCTTCCAAGGGATGGAATCAGGCTTACCTAGAGTATCTACCACAATCTGTCTCACTTTAAGTCAACCGATTATGGACTGTAATCACATCCACGGGGCACCTTCGGAGTGACACTAAGATTAGTGTTTGATGGAAGAGTTGGGTATTGCAGCTTCACCAGGCAGGCACCAAGCATCCCTTCATTCTTCCTCTGTCAGTGGTTTCTAGCTCCTTCCTGCTCAAGCATTAACTCTCAGACGGCCCCCACCAGAGGCAGGGCGAGATCGGCAGGGCTCCCTCCTGCCATGAATTCGCCTGGACCCCCAGTGCTCAGCCCGGCTCTTCCTCCAGCTATATGTCTCTTGCTTGTGAAATCTCCCTTAGCCAGCATGGGCAAGCCCTCTGAGAGCCCAGTTTGGTGTGGAGCCACCCTCAGGGAGCTGCCGTCCAGAACACCAGTCTGCTGAGCGCCTCTGTTTTCCGGGCCTTCAGGCCTGGCTCTGGGCTGGATTCTCTGGTTAGCCTGCAGCTCTGGGTTGCAGGAAACCAACCCTGCGGTTGTTTTGTTTCGATTGCACAACCCTGGAGCAAAGGCCAGAGTGGACATCTGCTGTTTTGGCCGCCTAACACCCCTGGCCCCCTTCTTTCTGGCAAAAGTTCCCCGTTTGCGTCACAGGGAATTCCCCCCATGTGTGCAGCCTGAGGAGTGGGCTGCCAGTCCAGAGGCCCGTCCTTCTGTGCCAAGGGATGGGCCTATAGCCCCGGTTGGGTCAGCAGTCCCACTTCCCTGAGGACAGGACTCTCACTCCTCGTCCTGATGGCCAGCCCGAGGGGCGTTGTCGCTCCTCTCCAACATGCCCCCTTGGTTGTATCCTTGCTGGGGCCTGTCTGCCTCTCCTGTGTTTCCTTCCACTCTGAACTTGCCCTCAGTCTGGGGATGAAACCTTTTACTGCTCAAGGCAAACAGAGCCCAATTTCTGTTGCTTACAACCACAGAAACCTGACTGCCTCTGAATGTCAGTCCTGGCTCTGCCCTGACTCGCTGTGTGACCCTGGGCAAGGTGGCCCCTTTCTGGCCTCAGTTTCTCCACCTGCACCTCTCAGCTGGCCTCCTACACTGACATCGATGACCCCACGGCTGCCATGGCCACTGCAGCTGACCAGCAGGGACCTGTCCGCTGTCATGGATCAGCTGAGGACTTCTTTGCTCGACCCTGGGGTCTCTGGGGGTGTGTTTAGGGAGGGAGGGAAGACGGTAGCTGTGAAATCGTTGGTTTTACCTCCTCCTTATGTGGAACCATAAGTACATAGGGGACTTAGGTACATCTGCGTACATAAGGATTGATGTACTCGGCACCAAGACCTTACTAAGGCCCCCAAACATCAGCGTTGCACAGCTAAGCTGTTGCTTTATTTTTATTTTTTAAAAAATATTTACTTTTATTTATTTGGCTGCACCAGGTCTGTGTTGCGCCACTCTGAATCTTCCATCTTCGTCACAGCATGTGGAATCTTCTAGTTGAGGCATGTGGAATCTAGTTTCCTGACCAGGGATCGAACCTGGGTCCCCTTGGAGCACAGAGTCTTGGCCATTGGACCACCAGGAAAGTCCCACTAAGCTGTTGCTTTTAGCCACTATGCTCATATTTTTGAGAATCTGGTAAAACCTCTGGATGCTCCCCTTAGACCAAAAAATACCCCTCCATCCATCTCTCTCTCCCTTCTTCCCTCCCTTCCTTTCTCTCTCTCTCACTCACACACACTTTAACACACCATTTCAGGAGGAGAACTAGGCACAGGCTTCCGATGCCAGTCCTAACCCTCGGGCAAGCGGCTTCTGCTTTTATGAGACAAATAACCAGCTTCAGCACACAAGCCAGTGGCCTGGCCCTACAGCAGATGCTTTGTGAGCATCAGCTCATCCACGTAAGGAGAACCACATTCGTTATGAGAACATTTGCTATGTTTTCACCAAATCTTAGAGCATTATTTTCCTTTTGGGCACCCAGCAGGACTACATTTCCCAGCCTCCCTTGTGGTTAGGTGTGGCCACATGACTGAGTTCTGGCCAATGGCATGTGAGCTCAAGTGATATTTTTTTTTTTCCCCCACCACCCCTTCCAGCCTGCTCCTTAAATTCTTTCTATGCCTTCCTCCACACTCTCTTTACCATTCTACAAGATTACTGCAGAGAAGGAAAAGGGAAGGATGAGGGAGCCTGGGCCCCTGAGATACTGCCTGGAGCAGGGCCCCCACTTTCTCTCTACCAGCCCAGAGTAGACAGTGATGTGAATAAGAAATAAACTTTTATTTGGGGATGATTTGTTATATCTGTTAGCCCATCCTGACTAATACAATATTTTTATTATCTGCATTCAGGGGAGCTGCTCTTTGTTGTAAAGGAATTCATCCTAGGTTGCCTTTAAAGCAGAAATCTCCGCCACTGCCTTCAGCCTGGACCCTCGAGGCTGCTGAGGGTGCAGGATGGGCCTTGTGCCTGGCGCCCACCTGAACGCAAGGCATCTTTTCCAAGACCTGGATTTACCACCCGTCTTGGCCTCGCCCCTTGCCCCCAGGCCCCTCCACCTGGCTTCCGTCGTTTCACCATGTCTGTAGTCTGGGATCATGTTCCTTCCATGGCTTCCCACTGCTTTGGCTGTTGTCTGGGATCCAAAGACCATGGTTCAGAGTCAGCTGAATCTATTAGCTTTTCTCTCGAATAGCTCCTTGAGGGCAGGGCTTGGGGAGTGCTCACTGCTGAATTTCCCTGTGCCTAGCAGAAGATAAGCACACAGCAGGTGCTTTTGAAATGCTGTGGGCTTTGCAGTTCCACCGTGTGGAAAGCCCTGAGAGCGCCATGGCTAGAATCTACCTCCCTGGAACACCCAGGTTCCAGAGGAAGAAGCTGGACTCCACCGGTGTTCATTCCCCAGATGCGCTGCAACAAGGCTCCCGGAAGGTCAAGGCCAGAACTCCGGGCCTGGGCTGCCTCGCTCTGACCACATTTCCAAGCACAAACTGCACCCTGACCCCGTCCCCAAACCCTACATGCTGGGAGATGGAGTCAGGTCAAGGCCATGATATGTGGACCACCCTTTCCATCACTGAACCTCCAAGGGAGGACTGGTCCCCCCTTTTTAAATAATTAAATCAGTTTCCAAACTACCTTTGAAAATGAAAGTGAAAATGTTGGTCGCTCAGTCGTGTCTGACTCTTTGCAACCCCATGGATGGTAGCCCGCCAGGCTCCCTGTCCATGGAATTTTCCAAGCAAGAATACTGGAGGGGGTTGCCATTTCCTTCTCCAGAGGATCTTCCCAATCCAGGGATTGAACCTGAGTCTCCTGCACTGCAGGCAGATTCTTTACTATCTGAGCCACCCAGGAACCCTTTAGCCCTTGCTTATCTTTATAATATTAACAGTAATAATAACAACATTAACTTTCCTTGGTGTGTGTGTAGCAGGCCCCCTATGCTAGCCTTTTCTGATCCTTTGGATCAACCCCTGGGGATGAATACTGGCATTACTCCCATTTCACAGGTGAGAAAGTTGAGTCCTCCTCCCCGCTACCCCATGTCCCCAGCAGCTCCCAGGAGCAGCTGTGGAGGCAGCAGTAAGGGTCTGGCCAGGCAGAGGTGTTGTGGCAGACAGGGCTGCCAGGACTGGCTTCCCCACTCCCAACAGCAGGAGAGGAATCTTCTGGAAAGAGAAGAGGAAGGCGAGTCCCCTTCCAAGGGGGCTCTAGGCAGCTCCCAAGCTTGCCCTCCGCTGGTTCCTTCCGGGGCCCTTGCTCTCCATCCGTGCTGGGAGCAGCTCTGACCCCAACCAGGGGCTCTCCCCTCTCCCTCTAGGGCTCTCGCCATTGGAGCATCTGCTGTGGGCTTGGCATTTGGTTTCTTTCAAGCAGACCAGGGAGTGATGCCTCTCCGAGGTTGTGTGCTCACTTTGCAAAACAGCAGAAATTTACAGCCCAAGTAATTGATCACGGTGCCGCTGCCTCCCTCCACCTCGCTCCATCTCCTAATTCCCTTCTCTCCGCTCTCCTCTTTTTTCTCAGCGCGCCATCTGTGGTGTCAGAGAAAAGGAAGCCAAGAAGGAGGGGCGGGCGGGTAGAGTGTTCTGGTCCCAGTTCCACCAAATACGAGTCACATGAACCTCAGTTTCCCCATCCGCAAAGCGGAGATGCTGATAATACCCGCTCCCCAGCGGGCCGGGGATGCTGGGGCTGTCAGGAGCACCTGTGCAGGGTGACTGCGCTCCCCAGACAGTTTTGTGAGGGAGGGGGGTGGCCTGGGGCCCACCTTCCAGATGAGGACGCTAGGACCCAGAGAGTTCAGGGTGTTCGCTCAGCCTCGCAGTGCTTGAAGAGCAGCCCTGGGGCTTGAACCCCAGTCTGTTGTGCCCCAAAGCCCAAACCATTAGGCGACACCGCTATCCCTCCTTCAGGGCCAATCAGAGTGGGGATGATCCCTGCTGGTCCTCCTGTACCCCCTCCTCCCGTGTCACTTCATCCTGTGGGGAGAAGTGGAGGCCCTGGGGCGAGGGCAGACGCTGTGCAAACTGTAGAGTGCCTTGATGATGGAAAGAAGCATGACCATCATCTGCTGACTCCACTCCTGGTCCAGGGAGACGCAGGTTTGATCGCCTGGAGAAGGGAAGATTCCCCTGGAGAAGGGAATGCAACCGCCTCCAGTACTCTTGCATGGAGAATCCCAAGGACAGAGGAGCCTGGCGGGCTACAGCCCATGGGGTCACAAAGAGCTGGACATGATTTAGCGACTAAACAATGACTCCTGGACCAGAGGCCTTGACTGGGGGACCCTTTGGGACCTAAAAACTTGCCTGGCCTTTCCTTCCAAAGATCCTGGGTGTTCACCAGGGACCTCCTGCCAGCCGCGCCCCACACCCGCCTGCCTCCTGGTGCCTCCAGGAGGTTCCAAAACCTTCCAAAATGTTCCCCCAAAAGGGACTCTGAAGAGCACTTCGCTTGCCCTTCACAGAGCAGGGGAGGCACACAGGCCTGGAAGAGGCCGCGCCTGGGTTCTGCAGGCCCGGCTGGAAAGCCCCACCCGACTCCCTTCCAGGGCTCCCTGGGCTGACATCCCTGCCCTCTTCTGTTCAGTTCGGGGGTGGGGCGGGGGCGGACATTTCCAGGGGGCGAGGGCTGGTCTTTCCCCTTTCACTCCCGTTTCTGCCTTGTTCTGTCTAGCTTCGTCTCTGCAGAGACGTCTGTCTGTCTCTGTCTCTCCCCCAGCCTCCAGCCTGTAGGTGAGGACCTGCTCCCCTCCCACGCCAAGTCCAGCTCCTCTCTTGCTCCCTCGGCCTCCAAAGGCGCCTCTGGGCAGCACCGGCCTCCTCTCCTCCCCATTTCAGCCCAGGGTCTGCAGCTGGAGAGGGGCAGGGGGACAGCGGGTGCATTTCTCCCCCCCCACCGCTGTCTCTGGAGGGGCAGGGGGCTCCAGCCCCTCCGGCTTCCTGCTCCCGCTTGGCTGGCGGAGATGAGAGCCGGGTGCAGAGCTGGGAGTCAAGCAGCCACACACAGAACAAACAGAATTTTTTTTTGCAACTAGAGGGGGAAGCACAGAGCTAAAAATAAAACGAAAAGATCAGTATCTGTCAGTCTGACAGCTGATTGGCTGCTCGGAGATGCATATAATTACCAGCAACTGGCGCTGGGTAGGCAAAGCCGGGAGAAACTGCTAGACGAGGTTAGGATTTAACCTTTAAATTCTGGAGCCACCGAAAGCCGAGGGGAGGACGCCGGGCGTCGGGGCTATTGAGGCTGGGGGTGGGCAGTGGGCGGTGGGCGGCTGAGTCTTGGGCAGGTCCCTGGGGGCTCCCCCAGGAAGGCCGTGGGAGCCCTCCGCCCTGGCCGCCTCCCCCATCAGACTGGGGGAGTGCGTTTGATTGGGCAAGCCAGGAGGCTGTGGTCCTTCACCCCGCCCAGCTTGGGGGTGGTGTCTTCCGGGAAGTCAGGGTCTCACCCTCCGGTGCTTAGGGGGGGTCTGCCTAGGGTTCTGGGCCCCTCCCAGACTGGCCTCTCATGTAGGGTTCACCCCATCTCAACCCATATTCCTGCGCCTTCCCATCCTGGTGTTGATTTGCAAGCCCATCCCGGCTCCCTTCCTTCCATCACCCCTGACACCCGTGTTCCTGGCTGTTTCCTGCCCCGTCTGGTGAGGGCATCTGGGCACCCCAGGCTTGTCCCAGGTCCCCAGAGATGCACAGAAAGAGCAGGACTGGAGGGACGTTGTGGTCTCACCGAGCCTCCGTTTCTTCATCTGTGAAATGGGGGTGATGATCACAGGGAGGTGCCAGGGATGCTCAGTGCCCAGTCCTGCAGCTTGGCTTTCCCACCTGAGCCAGAAGACAGGCCGTGTGGGCCCTAGTCCCAGCTAGGAACTGTTTCTTTCTCTCTCGTACTTGTCTCCCGCTCTGTGAATGGGAAGTAAGAGTTCTGGCCCTCTGTCCTCTGGGATCTGGGGGAGGAGAGTGCCAGGTGACATGGTGTAGGTGACAGAGCTCAGCAAACTATACCTGTCGGGACATGTGGGTGAGAATTTTTTGTAGCTTCTAGAACCCACCACTCTCTTCCTTCCAGGCCTTTGCCTGGGTGTGGCCTTCCCTTCCTTGCTGCCTCCTCTGGGAAGCCCTCCCTGATGTTCCAGCTGGTCCTCTCCTGCAGTTCTGGGTGTCTCACTTGAAGTCAGGCCCTGATTATCTGGTCTGTGAGCCCTATGGGGGCAGGAACTGCATGCCTGGCAAGGGCCTGGCCCAGAGCCCCTTGAGAAGACAGATACCAGATCCCTATGCAGGGGGAAGAGGAGAAGCCAGCTTGGCCCACACTGCCCAGGCTTCCGGCAAGCAATGGCCTCAGATGGTGAGAGCCTCTGTACCTGCTGGACACTGACCCTTTCCCTGTGCTGGGCAGAGCGGCTGCCACTGGATGCTAGGCACTAGAAAGCCCAGACTGACTACAGGAGACCCTACTGGAGCGCCTATCAATAATGAGATGCAAAGGGCAGGTAGGGGAGGCAGGAGAAGGGGTCGCCCAGCTGTACCTGCCCATCCTCAACACCTTAAAGCCGTTGTATCATTGTTATTCAGTCGCTCAGTCATGTTCAACTCTTTGCGACCCCATGGACTGCAGCACGCCAGACTTCCCTGTCCTTTACCATCTCTAGGAGTTTGCTCAAACTCATGTCCACTGAGTTCATGATGCCATCCGACCATCTCATTGAGTCCCCACCATACCTCGTTGGAGGCAGCGCTGTTGTACCCACATTTTGCAAATGAGCAAACTGCGGCCACAAAGCTAGTGAGGGCAGAGCCTGGACGCACCCCGTCCCCCTTCTCCTGTGGCCAAATCCAACGGCCCCCACCTCTCTGAGAAGGATGACAGGGAGGTGCGGGGAACGGAGATGTTTCTGGAGCAACTGCCGTGAGACCTTCTAGGCAGACACATTGTCATGGAGAGTCTTGAGAACGCTTTTTTGTGTGGTGTGCAAAGGAATTCGCTTTTGGTGTCTCTGAGAGATCGTTGGGAAGATTTAAACTGCTTTGCAATGATTTGGGGATGTCAGGCTGATATTGCTTTTGAACATAACATTGTGACGAGACTGGGCCCCAAGGCAGCCCAGTTTTATTCAGGTTACGGTAATAACAGTCGCCACAGCAGCAACTAAAGCCATTTTCACGGACTGAGCACTCACCGTGGGCTCAGTGCCGGGCTCAGCCTTGATTGGTGCATGCTCTCTCACCACCAGCTTGAGAGAGAGTTGACTCTCATCCTCGGGGTATTCCCTTATAGCTGATACCTAAACTTGTTTGTCTCCACACTCACTGTTTCCCCTGCGAGGCAGTGAGCTTGGTGAAGGCCCCAGTCTGGTCTCTCCCATTCATTGCTGAGTCCCCAGTACCCAGCACCAGCTCCTCAAGGAGCAGCTGGACATTAAACCTTGTCTGGACACATTTCAGATGAAGAGGCTGAGGGTCAGAGAGGTCACACAGCTTGCCAGGAGGGAATCCTAGGTTTCTGTGGCTTGAGAGCCCAGAATCACCAACTCACATGGCAGCTTGAAAGACCTTCTTGAAAACTCCCTGCCTCAAGAAAGCCACAGAGCACGAGTCCCCCCACCGTCACCCCTGCCCCCTGGTCTCCACTCTTGTACTAAACCCCAAGAGGCTTCTGACTTGAATCTGCCCCTCTGCACCTATTGCTTGCTTCCCAGGGAATTGGATGGAAGGTGGTCTGAGTTAGCTCAGGCTTGGGGAAGCTGTATTCTGCTGGAATTGCCCAGTGTTTTGGGTGGGACGTGATTCAGATTTTCCTTCCTGGTCACATTGGTTCCCACTCAGATCTTTGAAGTGGGGATGACTTTACTGTGTGATTCTTGACCTGCTTAATTCATAGGTGCACTTGATCTTTGCTGGTCCTCTCTGGGAGGGGCCCCTGGTTCTGAGGGGTTTAAGTCCCGCAGGGCGGCCAGGGGTTATAAATCCAAGACGCTCTTGGTTAAGAGCTTGATTCTGTCACAGAGTGATCCTGGGAACCTCATTTGGCCTCTCTGAGCCTTGACTAACTCTTTTGTAAAAGGGAGACATGCTTGGGGAATATCTATCTTGAATGCTGGCTGTCGGTGGGGGAAAAAGAGGTCAAGTTTTCTTTTATTTATTTTGGGACTGCACTGCACTGCATATGGGATCCTACTTCCCTGGCCAGGGATCAAACCTGCACCCCCTGCATTGGAAGCACAGAGTCTTAACCCTGGACCACCAAGGAAGTCCCAAGTTTTCTCTTTTGCAAAAAAAATCACATTCTCCACAAGTCATAGACTATGTTTATCCTTGTACTTTAAGAAATGTTAGTTTCGGACTTTCCAGGGGGTTAAGAATCTGCTGCCAATGCACCGGACAAGGGTTCCATCCCTGGTCCAGGAAGATCCCACATACCTCAGGGTAACTAAGCTGTGAGGCAGAACTGCTGAAGCGTGCGCACTCTGGAGCCCCATGCTCTGGAACAAGCGAAGCCAGCGCAAGGAGACGCCTGAGCACCAAAACTGGTGAGTTTTGCCGCAACTAGAGAAAGCCCTTGTGCAGCAGCTAAGACCCACACCGCCAAAAATAGAGAAATAAAATTTAGGGGAGAAAAAAATGTTCGTTAAAAAAAAAATCTGAACACCAAACAGTCCCTGAGTCCCTGCTGTGTGCGCAGCCTTGCAGCGGAGTTGGTCTGGAGAGTGGTAACTCCGTTGTGGGCATGTCCTTGCTCAGGCCGTCCTCACAGCAACCATGAAGTGCCAGGGACCAGGATCACCATTTCCGGAGAGAAGAGGCAGGCGCAGAGAGGGGACCTGACGTGCTTCAGGTTCCACACCGAGAAACTGAGGAGCCTGGCTTTGGAGCTGGGCGCTCTGTTCTACGGATGAACAGAAACATGAGTCCTGACGGCAGGGCTCGAAGGGCGCTCTCAGGGCACAGAGACCAACCTGGGGTGCCCCTGCCTGGGAGGAGCTGCGTCTCCTAGGAGAGAGGGGCACACGGACAGACCAGAGAAGTGTGTGGTGTAAGAGGGGCCACCCAAGGCTGCATAGCTCATCCATCTCCTAAAGGAGCACCAGAAAAGACCCCAGGAGGAACTTGCTTTAAAAAAAGTCCCCTGGGAGGCGTCCCTGGAGGTCCAGCAGTTGGCTCCATGCTGCCACTGCATGGAGCATGGTTTCCATCACTGGTTGTGGACCTAAGGTATCGCCTGGAGTGGCCAAAAAAAAAAAAAAGAAAAGTCCCCTGTTGGTGCACTGACGTCAGTTCTAGCCCTTCGCTGTGGCTGATGGATGGTGCATATTTCTTATAGCTCAAAACGAGCTCCTCCTGAGTCATATTTGAAGCACAGCTGGCTTGTCCTTCACTGTGATTTTCTAGTCCATGGTTGCCGGGTCTCTGGACAGGTGGCTCCAGTTCCTGCTACTCAGACCCATGGGAATCATTTTTAAAGAAGTGACTGTGCCCTTCCCTGCTCCATCCAAAGGTGATTTCAAGTCCCTCCTGGAAGGTCAGCTTCCAGTGGTCAAGAATCTGGGGTCCCCACTCCAACAGGGTTTCTCCAGACAGAGGAAGCACGTGGCCGGGGCTGTGAGGTGAAGTTGCAGTTGCTCACACTGATCATAACCCACCTGTATCCTTTGGACTTTAGAGCCGCCAGCCGCTGTTAACCTCTGAGCGCTCCTGACCAGAACCTCCACGGCCTGGCACCTCCCGTGGGTGTGGGGTGGAGGTCAGGGGTGGAGGGGAAGGGTCTTGCTCCCTCCCTTGCCCGGGAGGAGCAAGGGAGGCACCACTACAGCTCCGCACGTGCGCTCGGACAAGCCGAGATGGGGAGAAAGGTGCAGCGCGGCGTGGAAACCGCACACAGAAGCCCACGCCCTTCTTGCTGCAGTTTCTGCAAGAAACTCAAGGTTTGTCTGTGGCTGGCTTCCCGTGAACAGGAGCTCACCCATCGCCTTCAAGGTCTGCTTCCGCAGAGAGCGTGGCAGGAGGGCTTCTCGTGAAGACCTGGGCGGTGGGCCCGGACAGCTCAGCCCTGCCCGTCGGGGCTGCCTCCGCCTCCACCAGCACCAGCCTGGCTGGGTGGTAGTGGGGCAGCACCAGCTTTGATTTAGAGAAAACAGAAGAAAGTGCCTGCCACTGCCGAAAATCCTGGTGACAAATCCCCTCCCCTCGGTAACTCAAATTTCTAAGCTAATTCCTCTCCATTCCCACCAGAAAAGCTCCTCCTGTTCTTATCTGTCTCCAGGCCCACGTTGGCCCAACAAAAAGCTGCCTTTGTTAAGTACTAGAAGCTTCCTCAGTACAGGATAATCAAGGGCATCCATGCCAATGCCTTGCAACTCCCATTGGGCCAGAGAGTCTGAACCAGCATGGTGGGTTGATGTAATCCCATCCAAAGCAAACAAAGGCAATGCTATATGGATCCCGTGGTGGCCTGGCCCTTGGTCAAGGTGTAGTGACCGTCAGGGATTTCAAAAGAGCACAGAACTCCCCCCACCACCACCACCGCTGCTGCAGAAAGCCTCGGAGGGTCCCCCAAGGAACCCCAGAGTGGGAAACACCGGGCTAAGTTGGGGTGGGGTTGCAACCCTTTGATATTCCCTGCAGCCCCTCCCATTTTCTCATAGGGAAGGCTTCCTGCCACAGAGTGTCGGGGGAGAGCTTGGTGGCTCTGACTCTACCACTTGCCAGCTGTGTGATCTTGGGGTGGTGGCTTTCCCTCTCTGAACCTCTAGGTCTCACTGCTTCCCTCCTCGGTTGGCGGTGCTCTGTAAAGGCTGGGAGTCTTTGTTGTTGCCGTTACCGCTTGTTCAGGGGTCCTGACTTCCCACCCTGTGTGTGTGGCCCTCTCGTTGGATTTCAAACCTGATGAGAGCGTGATGCAGGGGTGGGCAGTGTGCGTGTGGAAATGGTGGTCGGAAGTGCCACTTCTGAGACGCCGTCTGTGATGGGAGCCTGGAAGCCAGGTGAGGAAGGCGAGCTTGGCGGCCCATTAGCGGGCAGGCGGAGGGCACCTTGAGATGGCGGTTCTGGGGTGCAGCTCCCCACCTTTCATGTGCCTGGAATCACCTGGGAACCTTGTCCCAGTGCAGATTCTGCTGGAGCAGGCCTAGGCAGGGCTCCCAGGTGAGGCCGGGCGGGGGGCAGCCAGGGCCGCACACCAAGGCCTCAGGTCTGAGGGAAGAGGGCAGGCTGCTTGGTGTCTGGAAGCAGTGGCTCCAGAAAGGCCCGTGAGCCCCCCAAAAGCCCATGCAGGGAAAGATGAAGCAACATGAGGGTAAAATTAGTTTTCAACAGAAGAAAAGGCCTCTGCCTCCTAGCGTGTAGAAAGATCTCTGTTCCCACCCCCGCGCAGCCCCAGGGGTTTGAAAGAATGTGGTTTTCTGAGCACAGCTTTCCCTCGCTGAAGGGGGTGGATTCGCTCTGAAAAAGTTGCCTGCAAAATGATTTTTTTTTTTCTATATCAAACGTTATTTTCCAGTGGTGCGTGTTTTAAGACCATGGTTATGTTCCTGCCGAGAAGGATCCGACTCTGAGGCATTGTCATTGAGGATGTGGCAGACACGAGGGGTGGGGAGCTCAAGGCCATTGCTTCGGAGCGGTGAGAGCTGGCGCTGCAGAGGGCAGGAACCAACATCTGAAGCCCCAGTGGTCCCCAGATACACTGAGGTTCACGGCCAAACACGGGCCCAGAGCCCTGACCAGAACCACTGATGGTATGCCTGGTGGGACCAGAGGGGACCCAGGGCAAACCAGCCCCCTCAGCCGGAAGAGGAGCTCAGAGAGGCCGGCCATCTTGTCTTTGTATAGGACACCATTGGCCACACTCTGAATATCCGGCTGGAAGTGTTTTTGTTTTTATATTGGATGCAATTGTCTAATGTGCCGTAGGAGCCTACTCCCGTGGCAGTTCAGCTGTATTTCTCAAAGAAGCTGTGATGTCAGAGTTCCACCAAGATTCCAGAGGAACAGGCTCCTTGCCCAGAGGGGTCTGCTTGAATATGCCAAGGTATACTGGGAATCTTAAATAAGAGATGAAAGCCCACGATCTGCCATTACTTGATAGACTGTGGTTTTCCCGGCGTTATAGCCTGGGGTCAATATTCCGAGGAACATTCTTTGGGAACCCAGTCAAAGAAGAGCCCTCATAACTAAAAGGCTCTGTGTTTCTGTACCAGTTACCTACTGCTGTGTAACAAATCGCTCCTAACTTAGCACTTTAAAACAATAGGTATTTATTATCTCAAAGGGTCTGTGGCTCAGGAATTCAGAAGTGCCGTAACTGGGCAGGAGGAGAAGGGGGCGACAAGGATGAGATGGTTGGATGGCATCACCAATTCAATGGACATGATTTGAGCAAACTCTGGGAGATAGTGAAGGGCAGGGGAAGCCCGCCGTGCTGCAGTCCACGGGTTTGCAAACAGTCAGACATGACTCAGCAACTGCACACCAACATAACTGGCTGGTCGCAGTTTGTGGTCTCCACTGAAGCTGCAGTCCAAACACCAGCTGGGGCTGCTCTCATCTGACTGGGGCTGCAGGATTGGCTTCCGGCTTCCACGATGGTGCGCTCACTGGCTGGCTGTTGGCAGGAGGCCTTGGTTTCTTGCCCCATGGAGTCCTCCACAGAGCTGCTTGAGTTTTCTCACTATATGGCTTCCCCTAGATGGATGCTAGCGAGAAAGACCGAAGCCCCGGTGCCTTGGAATGCACGTGTGGTCCTTTCCACACTGTCCTCAGGACCCCGCGAGGGCAGCCCTCTTCATTGTGGGAAGGGCTGAAGGGGGTGGAAATCGTCTGGAGACCATCTTGCAGGCCGACTGCCACGGTAACCATCTCTCCGGCGCAAGGACAGATAACTTGCCTCATTCTCACAACTGGCTTCTTACCATTTAGTGCCAATTAGTAACTTTGAGAAGTGACCCTGTAACCTGTGATGTGAAGGAGGAAAAGACTAGGAATTACCAGCTACACCAACCCCCATGAACAGCAGCAATGACAATCATCCAGGCCTGTTTGTTGAGCCTTCACCCCATGCCTGCTGCCTCAACAGCATCACGGCCCAGTGCAATCCGTGCCCCCAAGGAGCTGGTTCCACAATATTTCCAAGTTCAGCCACTCATTTTTATGAAATGTATAAAGTGAGATTTTTGTTTGTTTTGGCAGTGATGGCTACAAGGACACAAGTAGCTTTGCCTCCTGGAGACGCAGAGAAAAATTCCATGACCCGTGTGAACCCATGTCGGGGAAGACTGCAGTGGGGTGTAAACTCAGGACGGATAAATGCCAAAAGTACAGTAAATAGGTGACGTGAAATATTTATTTTGCATTATTAGCAATATGAGGGGGACGGTCCAGTGGTTAAGAACTGACCTGCCAATGCAGGGGACATGAATTGGATCCGAGGTCTGGGAAGAGCTCAGATGCCGCAGAGCAACTAAGCCCCGTGCACCGCAGCTTCGGAGCCCCCGTGCTGCCACTAAGGTATGAAGCCCGCCTCCCTTAGAGCCTGTGCGACAGGAGAAGCCACCGCAAGGAGCCCACACAGCACACCAGCGCAGCCTGCTCTTGCCGCAGTGAGGACCACGCAGCAAGAGTGAAGACCCAGCGCAGCCATCAATAAAGTAAAACAACAGGTAAAATTCTAAAATGCAAACAACGTGAGGAGTCAAGGTGAGCCGAGGTTCTTTGGTTCTGCCCCAGTCTCATGCTGGGAAAAAGGGTCACGTCTCTGGTGGCCCTGTGGTGAGGAGCGGGCAGCTGGTTGCTCGAGTCACCGTGTCCGTTACTAGCTCTGTGACCAGGCAGGTGACTTCACAGCCCTGTCTCCTGTCTGGGAAATGCGGTGATAATGGCCAACTCCTCCTGTTATGATGAGGCTTCAGAAGGTTCTGCTATGCTTTATCCTGGCAAAGCTGATGGCGGATCACCAAGGTGGTGGCACCCTAGGTTCAAAGAACCTTCGTAGAAGTGCCGTTGCCTGGAAAGATCTTTGCCCTGTGACCGAGCGTGGACCCAGAGCCACAGAGCAGATAGTCACTGCTGCTGGGGAACCCGTATGGGCGACCCCGGGGGCTGGAAGGAGCTCAGCCCTTGCTTCTGCTGGGGGCATGTGTGGGCATGGAGCTGGCCCGGCCCTTTCCTGTCCTGTCCCAGCATGATTTCAACAGAGGGAGCGTCCTGGGCGTGTTTTCCCCTCGGAAGTCTCACCCCGCTGAGGTGGGATTTGGGGAGCTCTGGCTCAATTTGCTGCCCCAACCAACAGGCCAGGTTTAGAGATGCTCAGAAACCAGAGTGGGGATACAAGTTCCTCACCTGCAGCCTGGGCCTGGCCTGATGGAAGGTCTTTGGCCAGGCTGGCCTGACAGCCCTTGACTCCATCCTTCAGGGCTATGTGACTCCAGACAAGTGTCTCCACCTCCCGGGCCCTCAGTTTCCCCATCCCTAAAGTCTCAGGCTGGGCCTGCCTGCCCACCCTAGGAGCCTGGGGTTGCCCAGGAGGACACAGAGCTTATGTAGGTGTGCATGGCAAAGTCCCAGGCCACCCGCTTCCTTTCCAATCAAGAGAGCTCCATTTTCATCTCTGGTATATTGATGATCTAAGTAGCACTTATTTTTTAAAAGAAGAAGAAGAAAAAAGAAAAGGAAACTCAGCTACAGCGAAAACAATACAGAAGTTTCCCACCAACTTACTTTGTCCCCTGCCTCATGCCTTCAAGCTCTACAGGAGTGGAGCAGTCCATCAGCTAGGTTTAGTGACCGCTCCTTTCCCAACAGTTCCTAGTCTCCTGGATTTGAATCTCTGTTTCTTTCAGCCTCTGTGAGGTCCCATGAAAGGTGGGGAGAGGAAGGGGCTTTAGTTGGTAGGGGGTGGTCCACAGAGATCTTGAGGTGCCAAGGTCATGGACAGGCTGGGTGTGCTGGTCTCTTCTCTGGACACGTGCTGTGCGCATCTCAGATCCATGCCCCCTCGGCCTCCCTGTGCCCAAGCATCCCCAGCTCGGGCCCAAGGCCCAGCTGCATTTGGGCCCCCAGTAGAAGCCAGGGCCAGCCCTTGCTGCCTCTGAAGTGAGGAGTCTGTGGGTCTGGGGGGTCTCTCAGCCCCTCCCAATTTCAACACAAATTGCTACATTTATGAAGCTCCAGCTGTCTGCAGAGTGGGGTCTGGGATGGGGGAGGGGTGGATCCTGTCCTGGGAGGAGGAGCCCCTCAGCCGGCTGCCTCCGGCTGGGCCGGGGATGGCAGGGCTCAGAGTGGCCCCGGGGCCCAGGAGGACCAGGTGCCAGGCCCAGCTGCCAGGCTGCCATTTGGAACGCCTCCTGTTGGTGGCACTTTGGTGAGTTGCAGGGACTCTGGTCTTTGCGTATATTTGATTGTATCTGAAAACCGCGCTGGTTTCATTTCTTGGCTATGGGATTCTTAGTGCCTAAGGCTGAACTTGACCATGCCATCCCCCAGGTAAAGGTTTTCCATGGCTCCTCACTGCCCTTAGAAGACAATCCAAGCTCGAAAGCCACCCCAAACCTTTTGGGGTCTGGCATAGGCCCAGCTCTCCCCCTTAGGGGCTCTCGACCCCTCACCTTATGCCCTCCAGGCACATAGTCTGAACCATGAAAACTCTCTCCCCTCTCGGGAGCCTCACACTCTTCTGCCTGACACACACTCCTTCTCTTTTTCTTGTTGCTTGCTAAATGTCACTTCTTCCAGGAAGCCCTCCTTGTCTAACTGAGCAACTTCAGTTCACAGTCAGGCTTACCCTGTACTTTTCCTTTGTAGCACACTCATCACTGTCGTGAGCTAAAAAAAAAAAAAAAAAAAGCCTGTTTATCTGATCTGCACTCCACCCCCCACTGGAAGGTGGGCTCTGTGGGTGCCCCCCATTGGGTATTCCTGTTTATACCAGATGCAGGGCTGGACACCCAGTGAACACTCTGGAAACGTCTGCCCAGTAAGTCCTTGAGCGGTCACTCTGTGATCCCACAGACGGCCTGTTGATCCAGGTTGCTAACCTGGGGCCACTGGGGCTGCCGGCCGGTGCACCTGAGCGGGTCACTCCGGAGTCTGGGATCCCAGGCGCAGCCCCATCCTCCGGCCTGCGGGCTCTGCCTGGAAGCGAGGAAGGGGTTAAGTGTTTCTGGCTGCCTCGTGCTGTGTCTGCGGCAGTTCCCCCTTCCGGGGCTGCAGCAGCCGAGGTTGGCGAGGAATGTTTGCAATGCACAGCTAGGAGGGAGGGCGACTGGGGGAAGTGGGGGCCTGTGGAGGCCGGGCGGGCCAGGCTCCCCAGTTGAGCAATCGCCCAGGCCCAGCCGGTTCCTGTAACTCCTGCCCCTCCTGCCTTTTCCCGCCCTGCCGGCTTCCTCCACCCGCTGCCTGCCAGGCAGTGGGGGCGGCCTGTCTCTGGGGCCTGCAGCGAGAGGTAGAGGGACAGAGGCCCCTGAGAGCCTGGAGGCCAGGAGTGAAAAGGGGATCTTCCAAAGGGAGAGAGAGAAGGAGTGCCGTCAGCTCAGCCACCCTGGCCCAGAGAGGTTAAGGCTTTTGCCCAAGGTCACACATGGAGGCGCCACCATCCAACTGGGCCACACCCTGGATTCAGAATTTTTTGTTCCCATGGTAGCAGGCTGCAGCTCAGCACCGCGTGGAGGCCCCTTTGCCACTCAGATGGGAAGCTTTGATTCCCAGAGACTCTCTCCCACCTGAAGGCCAGGGCCTCTCCTGCCCCGAGCCTGGCTCTTCACTCAGGGCTAGGGTCTCAGAGAGGAGGGCGGCTCTCACCAGGCTGGGTGCACCCGCCATCCCCATCACTGCCCCAGCTCTGTCCAGTACTCAGCCTGTCCTGGGGACACTGGTCCCCTCCAGGAGTGTGGAGGAAATGGATGGACACCCACCACACTCAAGCTGGTTCTCAAAAGCCACCCACTCCTGGGACTTCCTTGATGGTCCCGTGGTAATGACTCCGCCTTCCAAGGCAGGAGACATGGGTTTGAAGCCCCGTAGGGGAACTAAAGTCCTACACTGAACTAAGATCCTGCCTGCTACAGGGCGGTGAAGACTCAGTACAGCCCAAACAAAACAAACAAAAAACCAGTCCACTGTTTCCTCCAGTTCCCTTCAAGGAAGAAGCTTTGTGAATTCTGAATAGCATGTTGAGCCCACAAAACTGGTCTTTCTCCACAAGCACACACCTTCTTTAGGGACAGCAGCATTCCTGACAACGCAGAAAGAGCTCTTTCTGTCGACAGTATTTACAAATGACCTCTGGGGAGTGGTCCTTGCCATCATTCAGACCCAGTTCCAACCCCGGTTCCACCAGCTTCAAGTTTGTGGCCACGCACCTCTTTCCAAGCCTCAGTTTCCTCATCTGTAAAGTGGGATTGAGAGAGAGGGTGGGTGGAGCAGCAGGACTGCTCTGGTTCTGCGGGACTCTGGGCCACTTGCCTTTTCTGGTCCCACAGACATTCAGTCTGTTTGGGGCTGGCTCAGGGTGTCCCCGGCCGGGGCCCTGGGCTTTGCCCAATTTGCCAGCAGGTGATGGTCTCAGAGCCCTCAGAGGTGCCGTCTTGGCCACATCTGTCTGGAATGGGCAGTGGAGCCCCTGGGACCCCACCTCTGCAGAGGGCAGGGTGGGCGGTCCGTGTGAGCTAGGAGTTCCTGTGAGAATCAAATACGGCGTTTAGAGATGAGGAGGCTCGTAGGACAAGCGGCTGCCAAGCCATGCAGGCATAGTGAGGAGTGTTCACCTGAAAAACCACACCAGCGCTACCAGGACCTCCCTACACTTTGCTCTGCAGCTAAGTTCCATTGTGAGCCAGATAATGAATGACCTCCTTTACTCCAACAACACACCTAAGAAGGAAGTCTATTGGTCTCCCCCACACACTTAAAAAAAAAGAGAGGTTGATGCATTTGCTCAGGGTCACACAGCGTGTATGGAATGAGCCTGACTTGGAACTCAGGCCTCCAGAACCTGTGCTCTCAGGGGATCTCTTCCACACCTGGTTTGGCATCCAGGCTCTTCATAGAGGAGATGGGCCACCTTGGGTTAGTCATTAGGCCCCAGAGCCATGAATTGAGGGGAAAATCTCCAGCATCCCCTGGGGGTGGGGAAGGCGCTGTACTGAATTATCACTATCACTGGGTGAACAGAGCTCAGAGAGGGCAAGCCGGGCACTCCAGGGCACACAGCCGGTCCAGCCAGGATCCACTCTCAAAGCGATTGATGATGCCTTCTGGTCCCCTATCCCCCCTGGCTCCCGGTCGAGGCTCCACCAAGTCCGTGGCCGGGAAGGACCCTCACAACCGACTGGCCTCCGCAGACAGATGGACAGACGCTGGCCACCCCCCTCCCAGGGCCGGCGGGCTGCGAGGCTTCACCACCTCCTCCCGAGCAGGTTTCCTTTAAGAAACCAGAAGATTGATTTCCTGGCAGGCTCGCCGAGGAGCCGTCCAAATGGTTTGCATGTCTGCATTTTTTACTGCTCCGTTTAATATGTATGCAAATGCCGGCCGGCTGCACAGTCACACGCGGCGCCCCATTAAAGCGCCGTCCGGGCGCGCGCATCATTCGAGGCGACGGGCTCGGGCGGCCCTGATAGATGGGGTGCGGGGATGGAGACAAATGACGGGCTTTTGTAATTTCTTTCTCCCTTTTTCGGGGGCGGTGGGGAGGGTCGGCTCAAGCCTAGAAACAGCAGAGAAGATTTAAATATATGCAAAATTGTTTAGGGGTTTGGGGGGGCGGTGTAGAAACCTGAACCAGGAGGAGGGAATTCACTGTTCTCCTCCCTGGGAGTCGGGCTGAAGGCTGGAGAGGGGAGCCGAGCCCCACAGTCACCTTCTGGCAGAGAGAGCGGCTTTGCTATTGATAAGCAGCCTCGGTCCTATGGGAAGCCCGGCTTCAGCCGCAGAGAAAAGGAAAATGCCGGTTATTTTCAGCTCTGTTACACCCGAGAGGCCACTGCTGCGTGTTTTTACCATCCCACCCGCGCCCCCCCAACTTAATTTTCTTGGGCTTCCAGGGCTTTTAACTTTATAGGTATATGGATGTCATTTAACTCTTTGCACTAGTCCTAAAAGGTGGATCACATCCATTGTACAGATGGGGAAATTGAGGCTCACAGTCCCTTGCGGAGGGTTGCAGAGTGAGTAGTGGAGGTTGGACGGGATTTTCAGAGCCATTCCTTGACCCACTCAGCCCTTGGCCAGCTCTTGCTTTGTGGAGTTTGCTCCCAGCCATGGAGGGTGGGGCGGGTGTGGAATCTGCCCAGACTAACCCTTCCTCAACAAACCCTGCTCTCCAGCCCTAGCTCCCCTTGCAGGGCCCTCAGCATCCTACCTGTCCCCGCCTGCCTGGTAACACAAGCCCACATCAGAACGAGCCTGAAGACTCGAATTTCTGAAATACTGTTTCAGCTTAAAATCTGAAGTGTGAGTTTTAAAGGAATGTATTCTTAGTTCTCAGGATTTAGGCAACAACGGCAGCTGGGGGGCAGCCTGGAGGATCATATGAAGATGCAAAGATTTCCCAGAGGAGGCTCCAACCTAAAGAGATGGCCATTCTGGAGCAGATAGCTCTGACCAACTGGAGAGGCAATTTGTGTGTGTGCGTGTGCAGTGTGATGGTGTGTTGGTCTATGTGTGTGTCATCGTGGGTGTTTATCTGTTTGCCAGTGTGTGTGTCTCAGTGTGAGGGTGGGATTGTGCGTGTGTCCATGTACACACGTGTGTGTCAGCCTGCATGTGTGTGAGTCGATGTGACAGCAGCTGAGAGCGCCTGTCCTCAGGCTGGCGAGCAGCTGGAGTGTGAATTTCCCTGAGGGTCTCCATCTCCCTGCAGTGGAGACCTCCTGCCTCCTCCATCCCTACCCGGAAACCTGCTCCCTCTTCCAGCGACAATCTCTGCTGTTTCAGCAGCAGAATGGAGGGCGGGACACCCCACAGGCAGCTGTGAGGATCCAAAAAGGCTGAGCCCCACTAAGGCCCCGCATAGATGAGGACTGTGGTGACCGGGGGATGGGGCGTAGCCTGTTGCCAGATGGGTGAGCCTGGGAATTCTGGGAAGGAAACGAGGGCCATGCACAGCTCTCTGCAGAAGCTCACCTTGCGCATCTGCACCTGAGTGTCACAGCCCCCATCCCTCCTCTGCCTCCCACCCCTCCTCCAGGTCCATCCCAACCCCCTGCCCCACCCCCTCTCTCCTCCAGTCTCTCAAGTTCACCCTGCCCTGGAGTCCCTTGGGCCATTTCTCCTGGAGTTTCCCCCAGATACTCCCTGGGCCCATCCCTTCCCCCCCAACCCTGCTCCCTGCAGGAGTCCTTCCTGACCAGCCACGTCTTCCTCTTGCCTTCGCCACCTCCTACATCCTAACCAGTTGCTTGTCTGTTTCATTTTGTCTCCATCATCTATCCCTCAGGAACGTGAACCCTGGGGGAACCGAAAAAGTGGGGGTTTCTCTCTAGGACTTTCCTGATGTTCGTGAACATCTTGGCCCCCGCCTAGGACAGGCTCCTTTTCCAAGCTCAGGTCCTTTGCTCTTGACAGATCTTATTCACCCCAAGGCTCACCCTCCATGTCCACGGAGCCCAACCAGACAATGATGACCCAGTGTTCTAAGTCCTCCCCCAACTGGTTTGTGTTTTGGGACAGTCCACCCTTCTTGCAGGCCTCAAGGTGTCACCTCCCCTGAACTGGCCCCAACCCCAGTCATAGTACCAGTGGTACTCAAGTGACTGTTTCCTGCAGCCTGTCAAGAAAATTCTTTCATTGAGAACCATTTCGAATGGACCTGGACATCGCCCCTCTCTGAATACCTCTTCCCCTGGGACCCTCTGGAACATTCTTTAGGGCCTCCCACCGGCTTCCCAGGTGGTGCTGTGATCAAGAATCCGCCTGCCAATGCAGGAGACACAAGAGACTCTGGTTCCATTCCCTGGAGTAGGAAATGGTAGCCCGCTCCAGTATTCTTGCCTGGAGAATCCCACAGACAGAGGAGCCTCGTGGGCTACAGTCCATGGGGTCACAAAGAGTAGGACACGACTGAGCAACTGAGCTTGTATGCACATAGGAACTAAGCTCAGAGAACCTGTGAGCGTGGGGAGAGGGTGAGCCCTGGGCCTCACTAGGGCCTCCCTCAAACTGGGCCAAGCACACAGTATTCTCTGGACTGTTGAAATAGACAAGGGAGAGGATGAATGCACAGGCTTGCCCCGTGGCCCCCTTGGGGTCCACACTCTTACTCCCCAGCTGTTGGGTGGGGTTGGATGGGGGAGACTGCTGTGTGTGGACCGGCTGAGTCGGGCCCTAACCCCAGGCAAAGGGCCACCTTGGCTCCCGCCGATCTTGCTGACTGGGCTGAATTCGTGTCTGCACCTCCTTCTGCAACCCACCATTACTCATCGTTGGCATTTATCCTCAAGCAATGGGTGACCCTTGGAGCAGCTGCAGCCTCCTGCATATGCTGAGGAAGGGGTGGCCGGAGGCTGGGCTTGGAGGAGGCACAGCAGGAATTGTAGCAGCTGCTCTGAGTGCAATGACCATATTTTTCTGAGCGAAAAATGAGGACACAGGATGTAGCAGAAGGTTTTCTCAGATTTGTTCATTCAATGAGTGCAAAAGTCTTACAAAGGTACAAAACCTAAAGCTTATGTAGTTATGTAGGTAATGCATTGTCTTGTTGAAAAGCCTCTGAGTTTCCCAAATGAGGGAGATTCTGGAAGTTGATACTTCAGTTTGATGAATATCTGGGATGGGGGGGACCTGGGTCAACCCTGTCCTTGGTGCTTGGGCAATAATGGGGAGCAAAACAGGGGTGATCCTGGCCTCAGAGCTCACGTGGGGAGGCTGATATTCCTTAAATAATTTCACATTTTAGGACCAAGAGAAGTGGTATAGGGGTGGGGGGGCGCGTACAGGGCCATGAGGGCCAACCATTCCCATGTGGACCGCAAGTCGGGATGTCCAGGAAGACATCTTTTTAAATTATTAATTTATTTTTGGCTGCACAGGGTCTTTGTCGCTGAGGCCTTTCTCTAGTTGCGGTGAGCACGGGCTGCTGTTTGTTTTGGTGCGTGAGCTTCTCATTGCAGGGGCTTCTCTTGTTGCAGAGCACAGGCTCCAGGGCGGGCAGGCTCCAGTAGTTGCAGGGCACCGGGCTTAGTGGCTCCGCTGCCTGTGGAATCTTCCCAGACCAGGGATCGAACCCGTGTCCCCTGCCTTGGCAGGCAGATTCTTATCCACTGGACCACCAGGGAAGTCCCAGGAAGACATCTTTGAGGAAAGAAAGTTTGACGTGAGACTGAGCTCTTTGGGTGTTTACTGTGGGAGGGATGGGAGTGGACTGGAGTGAGGGAAGTACATTTTAGGCAGGAGGAAAGGTATGTACAAAGGGCCAGTGGCAGAAAGGACGGCCAGGTGTTTGAGGGACAGGAGGCAGCCCAGGTGACTGCAGTGTGCTGAGCGAGGGGAAGAGGAGGTGGGAGCGGTCAGCAGGGGCCGGTGCAGGCAGTGCCCACCAGTCCATGAGAAGGTGGTGGTATTCTCCTGCTGGCAATGGGCAGCCAGGGACTGTTTGGCACAGGTGGGACCTGATTGTCCTTCTGGATGTGGATAATAATGAGGATGATGACAATGTTGGTGATTAAGGGAAGTATTTAGTGAGCACTTACTATGTGCCAAGCACTGGCTACCCTTTCCAGTGTTCCTGCCTGGAGAAGCCCATGGACAGAGGAGCCTGGCTACAGTCCATGAGGTTGCAAAGACTCAGACACAACTGAGAGACTTACGTATACATGCACACATTCAAGCACCATTTCAACCATTCTACAGATGAGAAAAGTGAAGGTTGGGAAGGGAAGTGGTTTATCTGAGGTCACATGGCTGGCAAATAGTAAAGATGGAACTCTGAGTATGCTGGCTCCAGAGTGTCTACCCTTGACCCCCACACAAAGCTGCCCTAGTTTGGACACAGAAGGACAAGGGACATGCAGATGGTCGCCCCTCCCCCCAACCTCGCTGTGGCACTGCCGCCTCGCTGCTGGGTCCCAGGCGTGGGTGGGGACTCTGTGTCACCAGGTCAGCCAGGGCTGGAAAGGCCCAGCTCAGTCCCTGCTCAGGCCCAGTAGGGAAGTAGAGGTTGCAACATCAGAGGCTGAGCTTCTGGAGAAGTTGGGACCCCAGCGTGGGTGGACAGGTCTTTGCGGCACAAGTCCCAGGAGAGCACACAGCCCCACTCATCTGTTTGGGATTCAAGGACTTTGAGATCCGGCTAGAGCATTCCTGGGCTTCCGTGGTGGCTCAGATGGTAAAGAATCCACCTGCAATGCGGGAGACCTGGGTTTGATCCCTGGGTCGGGAAGATTCCCCTGGAAGGGGGCATGGCAACCTACTCCAGTATTCTTTGCCTAGAGAATACCCATGAACGGAGGAACCTGGCAGGCTACAGTCCATGGGGTAGCAAAGAGTCGGACACAACTGAGCGACAAAGAAAGGCAATGCCAAAGAATGCTCAAACTACCGCACAATTGCACTCATCTCACATGCTAGTAAAGTAATGCTCAAATTCTCCAAGCCAGGCTTCAGCAATACGTGAACCGTGAACTCCCTGATGTTCAAGCTGGTTTTAGAAAAGGCAGAGGAACCAGAGATCAAATTGCCAACATCTGTTGGATCATGGAAAAAGCAAGAGAGGTCCAGAAAAACATCTATTTCTGCTTTATTGACTATGCCAAAGCCTTTGACTGTGTGGATCACAAGAAACTGTGGAAAATTCTGAAAGAGATGGGAATACCAGACCACCTGACCTGCCTCTTGAGAAACCTGTATGCAGGTCAGGAAGCAACAGTTAGAACTGGACATGGAACAACAGACTGGTTCCAAATAGGAAAAGGAGTACGTCAAGGCTGTATGTTGTCACCCTGCTTATTTAACTTATATGCAGAGTACATCATGAGAAACGCTGGACTGGAAGAAACACAAGCTGGAATCAAGATTGCCGGCAGAAATATCAATAACCTCAGATATGCAGATGACACCACCCTTATGGCAGAAAGTGAAGAGGAGCTAAAAAGCCTCTTGATGAAAGTGAAAGAGGAGAGTGAAAAAGTTGGCTTAAAGCTCAACATTCAGAAAACGAAGATCATGGCATCTGGTCCCATCACTTCATGGGAAATAGATGGGGAAACAGTAGAAACAGTGTCAGACTTTATTTTTTTGGGCTCCAAAATCACTGCAGATGGTGACTGCAGCCATGAAATTAAAAGATGCTTATTCCTTGGAAGAAAAGTTATGACCAACCTAGATAGTATATTGAAAAGCAGAGATATTACTTTGCCGACTAAGGTCCGTCTAGTCAAGGCTATGGTTTTTCCTGTGGTCATGTATGGATGTGAGAGTTGGACTGTGAAGAAGGCTGAGTGCCGAAGAATTGATGTGGTGTTGGAGAAGACTCTTGAGAGTCCCTTGGACTGCAAGGAGATCCAACCAGTCCATCCTAAAAGAGATCAGTCCTGGATGTTCTTTGGAAGGATTGATGCTAAAACTGAAGCTCCAGTACTTTGGCCACCTCATGCGAAGAGTTGATCATTGGAAAAGACCCTGATGCTGGGAGGGATTGGGTGCAGGAGGAGAAGGGGACGACCGAGGATGAAATGGCTGGATGGCATCACGGACTCAATGGGCATGAGTCTGAGTGAACTCAGGGAGTTGGTGATGGACAGGGAGGCCTGGCGCACTGCGATTCATGGGGTCGCAAAGAGTCGGACACGACTGAGCGACTGAACTGAACTGAACTGAAGCACGGCACGGCACAGCGCAAAGACTCCCCAGGACCAGAGCAGCCCCCAGCTTCCCCTCTGGAAGCAGGGGGGGATCACACCTGTGGCATTTAAAAAACCCTATTCCCGGGACTTCTCTACTGGTCCAGTGGCTAAGACTCCATGCTCCTGATTCAGGGCGCTCCGGTTCGATCCCTGGTCAGAGGGCTAGATCCCACATGCCTCAACCAAGAGTTTGCATGCCTCAAGTAAAGATGCCGAATGCTGCAATGAAAATCCCATGTGCTGTAACTAAGACCCAGAAGAGCCAAATACATAAATCAAATATTTAAAAAATCCTATTCCCTCAGTGACCATCAGGGAAATGTAAATCGAAACCACAATGAGATACCACCCCACCTAACACCTACTAGCATGGTTACTATCAAAACTCAGAAAATAACAAGTGTGGGTGAGGATGTGGAGAAACTGGAAGCTTGTATACTGTTGGTGGGAATGTAAAATGGTCCAGCCACTATGGGAAAACAGTATGATGGTTCCTCAAAAAATTAAAAATAGAATTATCATATGATCTAGCAATTCCATTTTTGGGAATATATCCCAAAGAATTGAATCAAGGTCTCCAAAGCATCTGCCTGCAATGCAGGAGACCCAGGTTCGATCTCTGGGTTGGGAAGATCCCCTGGAGAAGGAAATGGCAACCCACTCCAGGATTCTTGCCTGGAGAATCCCATGGACAGAGGAGCCTGAGCGGGCTACAGTCCACGGGGTTGCAAAGAGTCGGACACGACTGAGTGACTTCACTTCACTTCCCTTCACTTCTCCGACGGTATATATCCCATGGTCACTGCAGCATTAGTCACAACAGCCAAGAGGTGGAAACAAGCCAAGTGTGCATCAACAGATGAACAGATGAACCGAATGTGGTGCATGCGTATAATGGACCGTCGTTCAGCCTTGGGAAGGAAGGCCGTTCTGACGCTCACTTCACTTTGGGTGAAGCTGGAGGACGTTATGCTAAGTGAAATAAGCCAGACGCCAGAGGACAAATATTGTATGATCACACTTATATTAGGTTCCTAGAATGGGTAAGTTCGCAGGGAGTGGTGGCTGCGCAGGCCTGGGGAGAGAGGGAAACAGGGAGTTAGTTAATACTTAATAGGTACAGAGCTTGGCGAGGTGAAAGGAGTTCTGGGAATTCCCTGGCAGCCCAGTGGTTAAGACTTCGAACTTCCACTGACGGGGGCATGGGTTCCGTCTCTGGTCGGGCAACTGAGATCCGGTGTCCCATGTGGCATGGCCAAAAAAACAAACGTTTGGGAGATGGATGGTGGTGATGGTTGCCCAAGAATGTGAATGGACTTAATGCCACTGAACTGTATGCTTTCAAATAGTTAAGATGGTAAAAGAAAAAAAAAAAAATCCTTATTCTAAGCTCTCCCAAGTGGTCAATACTGGGCTTCTGTTAAGTTTGTTTATAAGAGATAAATTAAAATATCAGATGGTAATTGTCATTACAGCAGGTAAGAATCCTAGATGCTGGGGTTTCTGGGCAAGTGATCTGGCCTCCTTGAGCCTCAGTTGCCTCCCGAGGAGATGGGGATAAAGACAGTCCCTCCCTCCTGGGGCTACCGTGAGGATTCCATGATGCCCTCAAGGGGCCCACCCAGGGTCCAGTGAGCACTCTGAACCAGCGGCACCTAGTACTGGCAGATGATCCTTAGGCCTTTGGGGTCTGGGAAAATGAGCAGCTCAGGGCCTAGTCAGAGGAGAAAAGCCTACTTGCTCACTACACACATAGGGAAACTGAGGCCCGGAGGAGTGAAGGGACCTGCACAGGTTCTCTGATACCCTTGAACCAGAATGCGGTTTTCCAAATCTGTATCAGTTAGCCAGGCTGGGCTGTGCTGCAGTAACAAATGAGCCCCACATTGAAGTGTCTCAACACAGTGAAAGTTTATTTTGCACAACAAAAGCCTGCCAGGAGTCCAGGTGATTCTCCATGGTAACCACCCTCCACATGAAAGCTCAGGGTGGGGGCTTCCCTGGTGGCTCAGTGGTGAAGAATCCACCTGCCCATCTAGGAGTCACAGATTTGATCCCTGATGCTGGGAAGATCCCCCATGCTGCAGAGGAAGTAAGCCTTGTGCCACAACTGCTAAGCCTGTGTACCTAGAGCCCAGGAGCTGCAACGAGAGAAGCCCCTGTAATGAGGAGTCCACACACAGCAACCAGAGTAGCCCCCACTTGCCGCAACTAAAGAAAGCCCTCCCAGCAACGAAGATCCAGCACAGCCAAAAATAAACAAATAGACAAAATTATTAAAAAGGCAAATACAGACTCAGTGGGCCAGGTGGCCTTTGTCTCGTGGCACCTCCCTGTCTAGGTCACTGAGACAGGAAGGAGCATCACGTCACTTCTTCCCACAACTCATTGGCCAGCACTGGTCACATGACTTTACTCCATGGCAAGGTTGATGGGCCCTGAGAAGGAGAACTGAAGATAGGTAATAACCAGAAGTTTCTACTCAGTATCCGAGACGGAGGAAGGCCAGTGGATGGCTTCCCCAGGCAGGCCATGTGCACAGTTAACTAGATCAAAGAGAAAAGGGTTTAAGGCTAGAATCACATCCTCTCCTACCCAAGGCCCCAGCTCCCTTCCCAGGGCAACCGCAGCTACCAGGGCTACTCTGCATGTCGACAAGCAAGGTGTGTGCCAGGTGCCTTTGTTAAAATACAAATGAGAGCTTATTGCTCTTTTTCACTCCTTGAAGGAGCAGGCAGGTATTTGTCACAGCCTTTTGCTCTTTCACTGGGCAGTGCCTTCCCATTATGCAATCAGCGACCCCCACCCTGTGCCCACGGGTGTCTAGCGTTTTCCAAAGTTCTGCTGTTATAAACAGTGATGCAATCAATTTCCTGTGTATTTTCCCTTGTCACCCGCGTGAGTGTTTCTGTGGTTTAAATTCCTAAAAATGGAATGACTTGGTCAGAGGGCAGGTGCAAGGAGCCATCTGACAGCTCTCTGGCGGCAGGTGCTGCCTCCAGGGTCAAGAGGGGCTTTTAAGAACAGGTGCTAATGGAGCCCAGTGGGTTTCCCATCCCAGGGGGTTTCCAAGGGGACACAGGAGAGGGGGCAGGAAGAGAGGGTGCCTCTCCCATCTTGACTCTGCCATGCTGGTCCTGATGCTGGCGCTCTGCCACGCCCATCCTACAGAGAGCAAATGCCGAGTGCCAGGGGGACGAGCCGCTTGCTGGTGATGCCCAGTGAGCATCCTTTGAGCCGCGGTCCCAGACTGGGCTGAGTCCTCCTGGGTTCCAAGATCCCAGTTCCCTGCGGGAGACTTCATGGATCCTTTCTATACTGGCTCCTCTCAAAGGCATTCATGTTTCCCCAAGAGCTTTCTTTTTAAAATTTTTTTGGGGGGCTGCGCTGGGTCTTTGTTGCTGTGAGGGCTCTTCTCTAGTTGCAGTAAGTGGAGGCTTCTCACTGCGGCGGCTTCTCTTGTTGCAAAGCATGGACTCTAGGTACACAGGCTTCCGTAGTTGCGATGCACAGGCTTAGCTGCCCCTTGGCATGTGGTCTTTCCAGACTAGGGATCAAACCCGTGTCCCCTGCACTGGCAGATGAATTCTTAACCACTGGACCACCAGGGAAGTCCCTCCCCAAGGGAGTTGCTAAAACTCACCTTCGCTTTCTTGGGACTCACTGGGTCCAGTTCTCTGGTTGTAGAACCATCAGCCTCTCACTTTCCCCCTTCGCTGTTTTCATATCTGATGCATCATTTTGAAAGAGCATCTTGGTATGTAGGGTTTAGTCTTGTTGATTTTTAAAATTTCTTTTTTCGGGGAGGGGGCAGTACCATCTCTGTTGTTTCTGGAAAAAACCCCAAACCTCTTCTTGTAAAATAAAAAAATAAATTCAAGCAACACAGAAAGCTATGAGCAAGGAGGTAAAAGGCATCAGCCAGTGATGACTAACTCTGGTTAACGTGTGCATGCACGACCTTCCTCTTCCGTAGGTTCTAAACATTTCTAACCACCCCTTCTAATGATAATGATAATGAAAATCTCTACCTTTCTCGCTAAAGGTGGGGTGTGTGAGTCACCTGAGTGGGACTGAAAGTTGCTTTTAGTCTCCCCTCCCCTTCCCGGCCCCTTATCCTTCAACCACAGCCTCCTCTGGGACTCCCCTCCCCCTAGCTCTGCTTCCACTTTGGAAGCTGCTTTTCCAGCTCTGAGGAGCAGAGCCTGTAGAGTTTGGTACCAGCGAAGCAGGGGCTGATGCCTTCCTATCCCCAAAGAGTTCCGCTTACTCTACACCTGAGAGCGGGGATTTCATTCCCTCACCTCCCAGACACCCAGAGGCCAAGTTCCGGCCCAGTTTGCCCTGCTGCACATTCAGCTAGTGGGAAGGACAGTTGATCCCTCTGCCCTGGTTTTCTGCCCCCTACCCCTGGCCCCCCATCTCCATCAGGAACAGTCAGCTGAGTTCAGTCTCTCAGTTGTGTCTGACTTTTTGCAACCCCATGGACTGCAGCACGCCAGGCTTCCATGTCCATCACCAGCTCCTGGAGTTTACTCAAACTCATGTCCATCCAGTTGGTGATGCCCTCCAACCATCTCATCCTCTGTTGTCACCTTCTCCGCCTGCCTTCAATCTTTCCCACCATCAGGGTCTTTTCCAATGAGTCAGTTCTTCACATGAGGGGTCCAAAGGATTGGAGTTTCAGCTTCAGCATCAGTCCTTCCAAACAGTGCGTCTTCCTAAGTTCACAGCAGGACCCAGCTTGGACCCAGGTGGTCCCACGTGTTTGGGTCTCTGTCTAGCAAGGCGGAGGGTGGGCCAACCCCAAGCTACTTCCATCAGACCATCTCTAGGGAGGAAGGGGCCGCAGCTCAGGACTAACTAGGAGCGGCTTGATGGGGGGCAGTGTGGTGGCAGTCCCAGAACCTAGCCCAGAAGAGATGTGAGGCAGAGAGAGGGCTAGAAGGAAGAGGGGCTCCTGGAAGACTGGCAGCCCTCCTCTGGGGCCTCTCGGAGGCACAGGGGCTCTGATGCTGTGTCATCCACATCAGTGGGGGAGTGGGGAGCGTGGCTGAGGGGTGGGTATATGAAGCAGCTGGCAGTGCCCACACAGGGACAGCTCTGCCCAGGGCCATGGCTCTTTCTGTCAGCAGCTCCTTAGATCTGTTCCTGAGGATCCATGAGTCCTTCTGGTGCCCAAAGAAATCCTGGGGGATGGCTTGACATTGGCCATGAGCAGGACAGGGCCAAGAGCCAGTGAATGGCATGTGCCGGGTGACGGTGCTGCCTCTTCAGGGGAGGCCAGGCGGTGTCAGCAGCCCAGGTGTCCTAGCTGGGCTGGTGCTGGCTGTGTGACCTTTGGCAAATGACTGAAGGTCTCTGAGCCTCGGTTTGCCCACTCATGGGGTGGCCTGTTTGACTGAATGCAGTGACCTCAGAAAGGATTCTGGGCAGGACTGTGAGTCCTGGGAGAGGCCTCCTTAGTTGTGGTTTTGCTTATCTGCTCACCCTTGGGCTGGCAGCCAGGGGAGAGCCAAGCTATATAAGTGGGCAGGGTGGGGGGGAACCTCAGGGAGCTGCAATTTTCTGTCCCAAATGGCTCCTAATTATTCACAACAGTGGGTTTCAAACTGATTTGAAACTGGGTTTCAAAAAGATGAAATGTGTTTCAAACTGCTGTTTCACACGCGTCTTCCGCAAGCTCTCAACCTTGTGCCTTGCTGTTGTTCAGCCGCTTAGTTGGGTCTGACTCTTTGCGACCCCATGGGCTGCAGCACGCCAGGCTTCCCTGCCCTTCACTATCTCCCAGAGTTTGTTCAAACTCATGTCCATTGAGTCAGTGATGCCATACAACCATTTCATCCTCTGTCGTCCCCTTCTCCTCCTGCCTTCAATCTTTCCCAGCATCAGGTCTTTTCCAAAGAGTCAGATCTTCGCATCAGGTGGCCAAAGTATTGGAGCTTCAGCTTCAGCATCAGTTCTTCCAATGAATATTTAGAGCTGTGCCTTAGACCTTCTCCAAGTAAATCTTACCCAAGTGATCCACACTGGAAGGAGGAGCCCACTCTGACCCTCCTTGCCCCCTCCTCTCAATGCCCCCTAGGGTCAATGAAAGGCTTGAAAGCCACCACTCTAGGCCAGCGAGGGTGTCACCAGTCACAGGATGTAGAGGTGGCAGATAATTATCTAGAAGGGGTCATTTTCCCAATGCATCTCTCATTGTGCTCATGGAAAATGACAGAAGGAAGAGAAGGTTTCAGATCAGAGACCGGTGTTTCCGAGGGTCCTGTCGGGCCTGAGGTCACTAGGCTGGGGCAGGCTGGGCAACTCTGACTCTAAGGGCCTCCTTCCCTCTGGGCAGCACTGACCTGGCCTAAGATGTCCCTGTGGGTAGCACGAGGAGCTGGGTGAGGACACCCTTCTGTGTCACTAGAGCCTGAATCTCCATCAGTCACTGTCCAGCTACTCGACCTGGGGCAAGTCCCCACTCTGAGCCTCAGCTTCCTCATCTGTAAAATGGTGCAGCAGTGACTGGACCCAGATGAGCAAGGTTGAGGGGGACATGAAAGGAGCCGCAAAGCTCTGAGCATTGCTCCTGGTACCTGGGGAGTCCCAGACCAGTAACGCTCACCGTTGTCAAGAGCAGTAATAAATCCTAAGCAGGGGGGGCTGGAAGGAAACTTGGAACTCTTACCCCAGAGAGGGAAAAGGCCAAAGGCTAAGGTAAAATAGCAGAGTCGAGAATGAAACTCAGGAACGGATACCCAGAGCTCCTGGTCCAGAAAGGGAAGTTCACCGTCTCCCTGCTGCATCGCAGGGAGAAAACGGATGCAGATCTCTGAGGAACCCCCAGAAGTTTGCTGTGGCTTCTGAGCTGGTCTTGGTGGCAGGGCAGGCTCTGCTCTGGCACCTACCCTGGCTCCTCTGGCCGCTCTTTCTGGGAGAGAAGAGGTGCCTGCCTTCCTTTCCTGCTGCTGTTCCATGCAGGTGACCTGGAGGCTGGCGGGAGGATGAAGGAGGAGGTGGGAATACAGGAAGGTTGGGCACAGCCAGGAACAACTGCCACTGAACTGCTGACGTGTGTGCGGTGGTGCAGCAGTTCACAGGGGGAGCACCTTGTCCTCCATCGAGGGGAGGGGAACATCACTGGCCCAGTCAGCAGATGAGGAAACTGAGGCTCTTAAGGCCACAGACGGAGAGCGGTGTGGTCTGCTGTGACTGAGCTGCTCTTCCACACTCCTGGCCTGATTTTAGGAACTCACAGCATACCTTGTTCCTCCTCTGTGCCTGATCAGCTGTGAGGACTGGTCGGAAGGGCCTTGAAAACTTCTAGACTCTCAGATTTGAGAGCCAGTGGGCCCTAGAGAGAGGTTTCTTTGGTGGCTCAGATGGTAAAGAATCTGCCTGCAATGCAGGTGACCTGGGTTCCATCCCTAGGTCGGGTAGATTCCCCTGGAGAAGGGACTGGCTACCCACTCCAGTATTCTTGCCTAGAGAATTCCATGGAGAGGAGCCTGGTGGGCTACAGTCCACGGGGTCACGAAGAGTCGGGCACCGCTGAGTGACACTTTCATTTTTTTGCCCCAGAGAACAGGAAGTTGTCTTTGGCCCCATCCCACAGTGGAAAAAACTGAGGCTCGGCCAGGTCCTCTGGAAGCAGTGGGCCGTCCGGCTCCAGCTGGGGAGTGGGGTTGGGGGTAGGCTCCTGGGGCCGCAGCTCCCTCTTGCCCCAGCTTCTACTTTCCCCCCCATCTCTAGTGTCCCCAGTCCTCTGGAGGAAGATTTCCGTGGTCCCGGTTGGGGGTGCCAGACTGCCAGCGACGAGTGTTTTTTTAATCCCAGCCCCGCTGACTTAGATGATTATTCTTATTTAAGGCAGGGAGGAAACGCGCGAGCGTGGCAGCCGGTCACCTCCGGGCGGCGGCCCCTCCCCGCCTGCCTCCGGTGCTCAGCTCC
>SJXQ01012888.1:907672-950779 GCA_006408695.1 Aepyceros melampus
GTTCCCCACCCCGCCCCACCCCCAGGAGCAGCTGTTAGAAGTTCAGGGTCTCAGGGAAGTTCCCTGGTGGCCCAGTGGTTAGGATTCTGGTCTTTCACTCCTGTGGCCCGTGTTCAATCCCTGGTGAGAGAACAGAGCTTGCAAGCTATGCAGCCTGCACCTCCCCTCCCCAAAAAATAGCAAAGAAAAGAAGTACAGGATCTCAGCCCAGGGGCCTCAGAACTGCATTTCCCCAGGATCCCAGGAGGCCCAAAGGTTTCCAATGGGAGCTGAATGCCCTGAGTTGTGGATACGCTCACACTTATCTGAGCCAACCCCCTATTATTGAACATGGAGGTGGTTTCCAAGTTGTGACATCATAAGGCCACAGTGAACAGCCTCATGATAGCTAAACCTTGGGCACACTGTGGGTGTTTTCCAGGAGCAGGTATTAAGGAGTTTTCCTTAGTTCTGCTTCACTCCCTTCTTTCCCAGAACATTCTGGGGTGGGGTAGGGTCCATCTTCATCCCCATTCTGCAGGTGAATAAACTGAGGCTGGGTGCAGACAGTAGTCTCCAGGGCCCCATAAACAGTGGCCAAGCCAGGGCTTCACCCAGCCTGGCCAGGTTTCCTTTCTTCCACACCCATCCTATTGGCCTCTGCTGTAAGTTTTTGGTCGGGCGTCAGCTCCTGTTTGTGTGAGGTGGGTCTCATGAATGTCCCAAGCTGGGCACACAGCAGCTTCCAGATGTCCTTGTCCCTGACCAGTGGGACCAGTTTGCCCCAGTAACAGTTGAGCTTGGCTGGGTGGATAGCGTGGCCTCAGTCCACTGTGGGCACCTTGAAGTGATGGTGGGCGGGGCTTCAGGGAGGAGACCGGAAATGGTAAGAGAAGCAAGAGGGGCTTCCGGGTCAGCGGGGAGGGGGCGCAAGCCCAGAAGAGAGGAGGGAAGGACAGTGCCAGGGGCCTTTCCTGTGACTGTGAATCCTTTTGGGGGAAACCCTTGGTGAGGAGTGAGCAGAGTGCACTGATGGCAGCAGATTCTATTGAAAGCAGTCCTCATTACTGTACCGTTAATTATTAATAGGATCGGGCAAATCAAGGATGGGAAAGACCCAGCTGGGCCTGATTCAAATCTTGCCTCCGAAGCAAATGGCTCCTGGGTCCCGTCCAGGAGACCCAGCCATGAACGTGCCTGTTGGAAAGTGAGGACAACCCGAGGCTGCCATGGTGGGACAGGCATTGCTTATAGCTGCTTTTAAAAAAGCTAAAGAAAAGGAGCCCAGGGGAGGCAGACGCCCACCCCTGCCTATTTGCACGCCCACCCCTGCCTATTTGCACGCCCACCCCTGAGCTTTTAGGCCTAGATGACCTGGGCGTGCCCTTCCTGCAGACCTCATCCTTCTCCGAGCACTGCCCAGACCTGGGGCTGTTTAGCCTCTAAAGAGACCCAGAGAGGAACTGTCTCCATGGAGCAGAGGAAACCACAGCGAGAACAAAGCCAAGAGGGTTTGGGCTGAGGACATCCCAGAGATAGAGATTTCAGCCCTCTTTCTTGCTTAGAGGGATTGACCGCCTTATCTACACTGAACTCCTATTGACCCTTCAGAGCCCAGCTCAGATGGCCTCTCCTTTAGGCAGCCCTACCCAGTCCTAGCTCTGCTAACAAACAAAGATACAGACCCTGTCCCTGCCCTCTCAGAGCTACCAGTCTGACAGGAATCTAGCCAGGTGATTAATCAAATAATCATCACAAACCATGAACACAAACAGGCACCACGCTCTAAAGCAGGGAGATGGGAACCATGAGGGCAGGGCTCTAATGATTCCATCATCCTCTCCTCTAGACTACCTGGAGCAAAAGTAGGTTCTCAGTAAATGTGTCTGATTTCACAGACTGCTAATTTGGGAGCATAAGAACAAGGCCTTCAAGATGGAGAGATTTCTGGAAAAGCCAGCTTTGCACAGCAGAGGGACGAAGGGGCGGGGGTCTGGACCTTTTCCCTGTTCCTCCATCACTGCAGAACTCTCCTGGATTATTAACTGACTTACCCTGACATCCACTATGAACCCAAGGCATGAATGCACTATGGTGGTGGTTTTTTTTTTTTTTTGAATAAATAAACGTGAATGAATGAGTGAGTTTAGGCTTTAAAAAAAAAAAGGCACTAAAAACCTGTGGAATTCTATCTAAAAAAAAAAAAATACAGCTAGAAACCCTGATAGTTATTCTTATTTTTTCACTAAATACGCATGAAGGTAGAAAGATGAAACCTCCCTCAATGTGGGAAATAGCTGCCAACCTCATGCCAGAATCTGGGAGGAGCCATATTGAGGGTAATAGCAGGGGCCAGTGCTGGAGAGAAAGCTGAGGACACAAAGACTGGGAACAAAGTTAGGAAGATGCTCAGAACCTTCTCTATCAGTTGCTCCCACTCAGAGACCTGAATCTGCGCCAGTCTGAAAACTGGACAGTTGTCCTTCTCCCACATGCTACTAATGTCCCTGGTCATTCAGAAAAAGTGGGTAGGGCAGGGGGCTTTCGTGGTACAAGGTATTCTGGGAAGCAAACATGATCATTGTAGGGAGCTGGGTGGAGGGAGAAAAATAGAGAACTCCCTAGTAGCAGTGCATGCTGGGACTTCTGCTTATTTCATCTGTTCAGAAAATCCAAGAATCATTTAACTAAGCTGGAGTGAAGGCTGCCTTCTTTCAGCAGAGCTGCAGTTGGCAGAGCCTGCTGGAAACGGGGACATGGATTGAGCAAAGCCTACTTGATTCTGTTGCCTGGACCAAACACTGAGAATGGGATGGAACCATCAAACAAGTAATAAAAGGACAGGCCAGAGGCAATCTACACATCCCGTCTACTTCTAATCGTGGAGTGTGGGTGAATGTTTCTGTGTTTGAGGGACAATGCAGAGGCAAAAGCATCAACCACAATGGACCGTGAAAAAACACTTCTGAGCATGGAAGCGAATTGGCATTCCAAAACACTGGAGATCAGGCGGTTGACAGCAGTTTCCTAAAGGAACCAGAAGACGTCAGGAAATCATGTGGCCCTTTTACTGGAAAGACCTGCTCTGGAAATCAGGAGGCAGAAAGCACAGGGCAGCCCTGAAAGATGTGAAAAGCAAGCCTGGGGACTTTCCTGGCAGTCCAGGGGTTAAGACCGTGTGCTTCTACTGCAAGGGTGCCCGTTAGATCCCTAGTTGGGGAAAGAAGAGACCCCTCATGCTGCACGGTACAGCCAAAAAATAATAAAAATTATTTTAAAAGAGAGAGACGACACAGACAGGAAAGAAACAGGAGGAGCCTGGGTGAAAGTGAAGGCAGAGATCGGAGTGATGCAGCTACAAGCCAAGGAATGCCATAAGCCAAGAGAGGGGCAAGGAACAGATGCACTCTCGGAGCTTCCAGAAGGAACCAACCCTGCCATCACCTGGACTTCAGACTTCCGGCTTCCAGAGTTACGAGAGAACACATTTCTATTGTAAGTCACCCAGCTGTCGTAGTTTGGTATAGCGGCCCTAGGAAACTAAGACAGATGGATTTAAGAAGGATTGCAAGAAAAGAAAAAACATGGTAGCAAAGTTGAAGGCCTTAGAATATTCTTCATGAGGCAGAGTCGACTTATGGGAAAAGACCCTAATGATGGGAAAGATGGAAGGCAAGAAGAGAAGGGGGTGGCAGAGCATGAGATGGTTAGATAGCATCACCAACTCAATGGACATAAATCTGAGCAAACTCTGGGAGATAGTGGAGGACAGAGGATACTGGTGTGCTGCAGTCCATGCGTCACAAAGAGTCAGACAGGACTTAGCGATTGAACAACAACAAAGCGTTGAACTCCACGCTGCTGTGCTGCTGCTGCTGTGTCACTTCAGTCGTGTCCGACTATGTGCGACCCCACAGACGGCAGCCCACCAGGCTCCCCTGTCCCTGGGATTCTCCAGGCAAGAACACTGGAGTCGGTTGCCGCTTCCTTCTCCAATGCATGAAAGTGAAGTCGCTGAGTCGTGTCCGACTCCTAGCGACCCAATGGACTGCAGCCTACCAGGCTCCTCTGTCCATGGGATTTTCTAGGCAAGAGTACTGGAGTGAGGTGCCATTACCTTCTCTGGAAGTCCACGCTGGAGACCATAAAAAGCAGACATTGTAATGCAGGAAAATGTAACCAGTGATGGGGAGAGGTCCACCTTGAGACATTTCCTAAAGTGTGACAGAAATTGAGAGACAACAAAACACGAGAAAGTGATAAGGAGGAGAAGACAGCAAACACAAAGCTGAGATTCTTGAAGAAAAGGCTAGAATAAGAGTTGACTTGGAATATAATGAAGAAAACTCACCTGTGTTTTAAAAAGAAGCAAAAAGATCTGAATATGCAGATTGGAAAGACTCACTGTGTTCTGGGGAAATAAATTGAGGATTCTGCTGAGACATGTTCTGGAAAAACACTGTGATTCATACAAATAATGACAACTTGTATATGCCTCCAGGAAGGAAAGAGCATTACTTCTATAAGATCAAACCCAGGCTGGGTTAGCTTGTGTCACGCTAAATGAAGAGGGAGCCATGTTTATGAGGTTGGGGGGGAATTATTGAACACTCATTGCTACTGCTACTTTTAAGTCACTTCAGTCGTGTCCGACTCTGTTCATTACTGAGAGGCATATTCCCATCAGCTGGGAGTCAAAGAATGACAGCCCCTTCAGTTCAGTTCAGTGCAGTCGCTCAGTCGTGTCCGACTCTTTGCGACTCCATGAATCGCAGTACGCCAGGCCTCCTTGTCCATCACCATCTCGCAGAGTTCACCCAGACCCACGCCCATGGAGTCAGTGATGCCATCCAGCCATCTCATCCTCTGTCGTCCCCTTCTCCTCCTTTCTATACATCTGTGTCTCTTTTGCTGTCTTGCGTACAGGTTTATCATTACCATCATTCTAAATTCCATATATATGTGTAAGTATACTGTATTGGTGTTTTTCTTTCTGGCTTACTTCACTCTGTATAATCGGCTCCAGCGTCATCCACCTCATTAGAACTGAGTCAAATGTATTCTTTTTAATAGCTGAGTAATACTCCATTGTGTATATGTACCACAGCTTTCTTATCCATTCATCTGCTGATGGACATCTAGATTGCTTCCATGTCCTGGCTATTATAAACAGTGCCGCAATGAACATTGGGGTACACGTGTCTCTTTCAATTCTGGTTTCCTCGGTGTGTATGCCCAGCAGTGGGATTGCTGGGTCATAAGGCAGTTCTATTTGCAGTTTTTTAAGGAATCTCCACATTGTTTTCCATAGTGGCTGTACTAGTTTGCATTCCCACCAACAGTGTAAGAGGGTTCTCTTTTCTGCACACCCTCTCCAGCATTTATTGCTTGTAGACTTTTGGATCACAGCCGTTCTGACTGCCATGAAATGGTACCCCATTGTGGTTTTGATTTGCATTTTTCTGATAATGAGTGATGTTGAGCATCTTTTCATGTGTTTGTTTGCCATCTGTATGTCTTCTTGGAGAAGTGTCTATTTAGTTCTTTGGCCCATTTTTTGATTGGGTCATTTATTTTTCTGGAACTGAGCTGTAGGAGTTCCCTGTATATTTTTGAGATTAGTCATTTGTCAATAGCTTCATTTGCTATTATTTTCTCCCATTCCGCAGGCTGTCTTTTCACTTTGCTTATAATTTCCTTTGTTGTGCAGGAGCTTTTAAGTTTATTAGGTCCCATTTGTTTATTTTTGCTTTTATTTCCAGTATTCTGGGAGGTGGAACTCATGCGAAGAGTTGACTCATTGGAAAAGACTCTGATGCTGGGAAGGATTGGGGGCAGGAGGAGAAGGGGACGACCGAGGATGAGATCGCTGGATGGCATCACTGACTCGATGGACATAAGTCTGAGTGAACTCCGGGAGTTGGTGATGGACAGGAAGGCCTGGCGTGCTGTGATTCATGGGGTTGCAAAGAGTCAGACACAACTGAGCCACTGAACTGAATTGATGACTGTCCAGAACCCAATAAGTCTTAGAAGAAGCCTGCTTGCAGTTTGGTAGATAATGTCTCTCTGGGGCTGTGATTACCCGCTTCCGGCCCTTCTAGCTCTGGCTGTCTGTCACCAGAGGGGTATGTTCTGCAGCCGACTAATTCTGTTCCGTCCTTTGTTCTGTGCACTGTCTTGGCAGTGTCTTATGTTAGAGCTTCTTGCGTGATAGCTATCCCACAGTCTTGTTTGCTAGCCCAAGTTAGTTCGGTCTGATTACACTCAGTGCATTCAGGTCGGATCCTTACTCTAATAAGCAATGCAGCCCGTGCCTCCCTGCCCAGCCCCCGCTTGCTAGTGGTGGATGCAGGCCTCTGTGCTGCTTCTCTGCTGGGGAAGTTACCATTGGGCTCGTAATCTGTGGTTTTTGATTATTTATTTACTTTTCCTCCTTGTTATGTTGCCCTCTGCGCTTCCAAGGCTTGCCACAGACTCGGCTTTAGAGTGTTTCCTGGTGTTTGGAAACTTCCCTCTTTTTAAGACTCCCTTCCCAGGATGGAGCTCTGTTCCTACCTCTTTTGTCTCTTTTTTTGTCTTTTATATTTTTTCCTACCTCTTTTTGAAGACAATGAGTTCCTTTTCTGGGTGCCTGATGTTCTCTGCCAGCATTCAGAAGTTGTTTTGTGGCATTTATTCAGTGTTTAAATGTTCTTTTGATGAATTTGTGGGGGAGAAAGTGGTCTCCCTGTCCTATTCCTCCGCCATCTTAGGACGGCCCCCCTTCTGTTAGGTCTTTATCACTTTCATCCTTTATTGTGCCCATCTCCTGTAAGAAATACTCCCTTGATAACTGCAATTGTCTTGAAGAGATCTCGTCTTTTCCATTCTATTGTTTTATTCTATTTCTTTGCATTGTTCACTTAAGAAGACTTTCTTATCTCTCTTTGTTATTCTCTGAACTCTGCATTCAGATGGGTTTATCTTTCCCTTTCTCCCTTGCCTTTCACTTATCTTCTTAGCAATTTGTAAAGCCTCCTCAGACGACCACTTTGCCTTCTGAATTTCTTTTGCTTTGGGATGGTTTTGGGCACTGCCTCCTTTAAAATGTTACGAACATCCATCAAGAGTGCTTCAGTCACTCTGTCTACCAGATTTAATCCCTTGAATATACTCACCACCTGTACTGTATAATCATAACGAATTTGACTTAGGTCATACTTGAATGGCCTAGTGGCTTTCCCTACTTTCTTCAACCTAAACCTGAATTTTGCAAGATGAAGAGACAGAGGAATACCCAGCAGGTAAAGGAACAGGATAAATGCTCACCAAACGAAACAAAAGAAGAAGATGTAAGGAATCTACCTGATAAAGATTTCCAAATAATGATAGGGAAAATGATACAAAATCTTGAAATCAAAATAGAATCAAAGATAAATAGCCTGGAGACAAGGATTGAGAAGATGCAAGAAAGGTTTAACAAGGACCTAGAAGAAATAAATAACAGTCAATATATAATGAATAATGCAATAAATGAGATAAAAAAACACTCTGGAGGCAACAAATAGTACAATAACAGAGGCAGAAGATAGGATTAATGAAGTAGAAGATAGAATGGTAGAAATAAATGAATCAGGGAGGAAAAAAGAAAAACGAATTAAAAGAAATGAGGACAATTTCAGAGACCTCCAGGAGAGTGTTAAATGCTCCAACATTCAAATCATGGGAGTCCCAGAAGAAGAAGACAAAAAGAAAGACCATGAGAAAATACTTGAGATAATAATTAAAAACTTCCCTAAAACGGGGAAGGAAATAATCACACAAATCCAAGAAAACAAGAGAGTCTCAAACAGGATAAACCCAAGGCAAAACACTCCAAGACACATACTAATCAAATGAACAAAGATCAAACACAAAGAACAAATATTAAAAGCAGCAAGGGAAAAACAACAAATAACACACAAGGGGATTCCCATAAGGATAACAGCTGATCTTTCAACAGAAACTCTTCAGGCCAGGAGGGAAAGGCAAGACATACTTAAAGTGATGAAAGAAAATAACCTACAGCCCAGATTACTCTACCAGCAAGGATATCACTCAAATATGAAGGAGAAATCAAAAGCTTTACAGACAAGCAAAAGCTGAGAGAATTCAGCACCACCAAATCAGCTCTCCAACAAATGCTAAAGGATATTCTCTAGACAGGAAACACAAAAAGGGTGTATAAACTCGAACCCAAAACAATAAAGTAAATGGCAATGGGATCATGCTTATCAATAATTACCTTAAACATAAATGGGTTGAATGTCCCAACCAAAAGACAAAGACTGGCTGAATGGATACAAAAACAAGACCCCTATATATGTTGTCTACAAGAGACCCACCTCAAAACAGGGGACACATACGGACTGAAAGTGAAGGGCTGGAAAAAGATATTCCATGCAAATAGAGAACAAAAGAAAGCAGGAGTGGGAATACTCATATCAGATAAAATAGACTTTAATACAAAGGCTGTGAAAAGAGACAAAGAAGGACACTACATAATGATCAAAGGATCAATCCAAGAAGAAGATATAACAATTATAAATATATATGCACCCAACATAGGGGCACTGCGATATGTAAGACAAAAGCTAACAAGTATGAAAGGGGAAATTAACGAAAACACAATAATAGTGGGAGACTTTAACACCCACTCACACCCATGGACAGATCACCTAACCAGAAAATTAACAAGGAAACACAAACTTTAAATGATACAATAGACCAGTTAGACCTAATTGATATCTATAGGACATTTCACCCCAAAACAATGAATTTCACCTTTTTCTCAAGTGCACACAGAACATTCTCCAGGATAGATCACATCCTGGGCCATAAATCTAGCCTTGGTAAATTAAACAAAAAATTGAAATCATTCCGAGCATCTTTTCTGACCACAATGCAGTAAGATTAGATCTCAATTACAGGAGAAAAACTATTAAAAATTCCAACATATGGAGGCTGAACAGCATGCTGCTGAATAACCAACAAATCACAGAAAAAAAATCAAAAAATAAATCAAGACATGCATAGAAACAAATGAAAATGAATACACAACAGCCAAAACCTCTGGGACATTGTAAAAGCAGTGATAAGGGGAAAGTTCATAGTAATACAGGCATACCTCAAGAAACAAGAAAAAAATCAAATAAATAACCAAAGTCAACACCTAAAGCAACTAGAAAAGGAAGAAATGAAGAACCCTCGGGTTAGTAGAAGGAAAGAAATATTAAACATTAGGGCAGAAATAAATGCAAAAGAAACAAAAGAGACCATAGCAAAAATCAACAAAGCCAAAAGCTGGTTCTTTGAAAGGATAAATAAAATTGACAAACCATTAGCCTGACTCATCAAGAAACAAAGGGAGAAAAATCAAATCAATAAAATTAGAAATGAAAATGGAGAGATCAAAACATACAACACAAAATACAAAGGATCATGAGACTAATATCAGCAATTATATGCCAATAAAATGGACAACATGGAAGAAATGGACAAATTCTTAGAAAAGTACAACTCAAATCAATAAAATTAGAAATGAAAATGGAGAGATCACAACACACAACACAGAAATACAAAGGATCATGAGACTACTATCAGCAATTATATGCCAATAAAATGGACAACATGGAAGAAATGGACAAATTCTTAGAAAAGTACAACTTTCCAAAACTGAACCAGGAAGAAATAGAAAATCTTCACAGACCCATCACAAGCATGGAAATTGAAACTGTAATCAGAAATCTTCCAGCAAACAAAAGCCCAGGTCCAGACGGCTTCACAGCTGAATTCTACCAAAAATTTAGAGAAGAGCTAACATCTATCCTACTCAAACTTTTCCAGAAAATTGCTGAGGAAGGTAAACTTCAAAACTCATTCTATGAGGCCACTATCACCCTAATACCAAAACCTGACAAAGATACCACAAAGAAAAAAAATTATAGGCCAATATCACTGATGAACATAGATGCCAAAATCCTTAACAAAATTCTAGCAATCAGAATCCAACAGCACATTAAAAAGATCATACACCATGACCAAGTGGGCTTTATCCCAGGGATGCAAGGATTCATGAATATCCACAATCAATCAATGTGATACACCACATTAACAAATTGAAAAATAAAAGCCATGTGATACAACACCTAATATCTTACTTGGGTTTCTCTTACCTTGGGCGTAGGGTATCTCTTACCTTGGGCATGGGGTATCTCCTCACAGCTGCTCCAGCAAAGTGCAGCCGGTGCTCCTTACCTTGGATGAGTGGTATCTCCACACCACCGCCCTTCCTGACCTTCAATATGGGATAGATCTTCTAGGCCCTCCTTTGCCTTCACAGCCACAGCTCCTTGAACATTGGGTTGTTCCCCCCGGCCGCCGCCCCTGGCCTCAGACATGGGGTGGCTCCCCCCAGCTGCTGCCTCTGGCCTCAGGCATGGGGTGGATCCCCCTGGCCTCGGATGCAGGGTGGCTCCCCCCAGCCACTGCCTCTGACCTTGGTGTGGGGTGGCCCCTCTCGGCTGCCTATGCTTTAGTGTATCACTCGCAGTAGCCACCTGTGCTTTAGTGTGAGTGGAGTGTTAAAGTCTCCCACTATTATTGTGTTATTGTTAATTTCCCCTAAAAGAATCAATCCAAGAAGAAGATATAACAATTATAAATATATATGTAACCCAACATATGAGCACCACAATATGTAAGACAAATGCTAACAAGTGTGTTCAATTTTAGCAAGAATTCTACTGTCAGTTTAACCAGATGCCCACCTCTACCCTCAATATGATCACTTTCAACATCTAGTTGGTTTCCTTATCCTTGATTATAGCCCTGGAAAGGTCTGATCACCCTGGCCTGCCTTCAGTAAGAATCCTGGTAACACAGTGTAGCTAAAATCTGTCTTATTCCTGGTGTTTCTCTTAGTATTCTTTAGTATTCTCTTAATATTCTTGGTGTTTCATCTCTGAACCCCACCACTTTGTCTATGCTCTCTTTGGGTAGATCCTTTGAGGGGAAATTAGCAATAACACAATAATAGTGGGAGAATTTAATACTCTACTCACACTTATGGATAGATCAACTAAACATAAAATTAACAAGGAAACACAAACTTTAAATAATACAATAGACCAGTTAGACCTAATTGATGTCTATAGGACATTTCACCCCAAAACAATGAATTTCACCTGTTTCTCAAGTGAACATGGAACCTTCTCCAGGATAGATCACATCCTGGGCCATAAATCTAGCCTTGGTAAATTTAAAAAAAAATTTTTTTTTTAATCATTCCAAACATCTTTTATGACCACAATGCAGTAAGATTAAATCTCAATTATAGGAGAAAAACTATTAAAAATTCCAGCATCTGGAGGCTGAACAACATGCTGCTGAATAAACAACAAATCACAGAAGAAATCAAAAAAGAAATCAAATATTCATAGAAATAAATGAAAATGAAAACACAACAACCCAAAACCTGTGAGACACTGTAAAAGCAGTGCTAAGGGGAAAGTTCATAGCAATACTTCTGACCACAATGCAGTAAGATTAGATCTCAATTACAGGAGAAAAACTATTAAAAATTCCAACATATGGAGGCTGAACAGCATGCTGCTGAATAACCAACAAATCACAGAAAAAAAATCAAAAAATAAATCAAGACATGCATAGAAACAAATGAAAATGAATACACAACAGCCCAAAACCTCTGGGACATTGTAAAAGCAGTGATAAGGGGAAAGTTCATAGTAATACAGGCATACCTCAAGAAACAAGAAAAAAATCAAATAAATAACCAAAGTCAACACCTAAAGCAACTAGAAAAGGAAGAAATGAAGAACCCTCGGGTTAGTAGAAGGAAAGAAATATTAAACATTAGGGCAGAAATAAATGCAAAAGAAACAAAAGAGACCATAGCAAAAATCAACAAAGCCAAAAGCTGGTTCTTTGAAAGGATAAATAAAATTGACAAACCATTAGCCAGACTCATCAAGAAACAAAGGGAGAAAAATCAAATCAATAAAATTAGAAATGAAAAGGGAGAGATCAAAACATACAACACAAAATACAAAGGATCATGAGACTAATATCAGCAATTATATGCCAATAAAATGGACAACATGGAAGAAATGGACAAATTCTTAGAAAAGTACAACTCAAATCAATAAAATTAGAAATGAAAATGGAGAGATCACAACACACAACACAGAAATACAAAGGATCATGAGACTACTATCAGCAATTATATGCCAATAAAATGGACAACATGGAAGAAATGGACAAATTCTTAGAAAAGTACAACTTTCCAAAACTGAACCAGGAAGAAATAGAAAATCTCAACAGACCCATCACAAGCATGGAAATTGAAACTGTAATCAGAAATCTTCCAGCAAACAAAAGCCCAGGTCCAGACGGCTTCACAGCTGAATTCTACCAAAAATTTAGAGAAGAGCTAACATCTATCCTACTCAAACTTTTCCAGAAAATTGCTGAGGAAGGTAAACTTCAAAACTCATTCTATGAGGCCACTATCACCCTAATACCAAAACTGACAAAGATACCACAAAGAAAAAAAATTATAGGCCAATATCACTGATGAACATAGATGCCAAAATCCTTAACAAAATTCTAGCAATCAGAATCCAACAGCACATTAAAAAGATCATACACCATGACCAAGTGGGCTTTATCCCAGGGATGCAAGGATTCATGAATATCCACAAATCAATCAATGTGATACACCACATTAACAAATTGAAAAATAAAAGCCATGTGATTATCTCAAAAGAGGCAGAGAAAGCCTTTGACAAAATTCAACATACATTTTTGATTAAAAAAAAAAAAAAAAAAAACTCTCCAGAAAGCAGAAATAGGACTGCAAGGAGATCCAACCAGTCCATTCTGAAGGAGATCAACCCTGGGATTTCTTTGGAAGGAATGATGCTAAAACTGAAGCTCCAGTACTTTGGCCACCTCATGCGAAGAGTTGACTCATTGGAAAAGACCCTGATGCTGGGAGGGATTGGGGGCAGGAGGAGAAGGGGACGACCGAGGATGAGATGGCTGGATGGTATCACGGACTCAATGGACATGAGTCTGAGTGAACTCCGGGAGTTGGTGATGGACAGGGAGGCCTGGCGTGCTGCGATTCATGGGGTCACGAAGAGTTGGACACGACTGAGTGACTGAACAGAACGGAACGGACCTCAACATAATAAAAGCTATATATGACACACCCACAGCAAACATTATCCTCAGCAGTGAAACATTGAAAGCATTTCCCCTAAAATCAGGAACAAGACAATGGTGCCCACTTTCACCAGTACTATTCAACATAGTTTTGGAAGTTTTGGCCACAGCAATCAGAACAGAAAAAGAAATAAAAGGAATCCAAATTGAAAAAGAAGAAGTGAAACTCTCATTGTTTGCAAATGACACGATCCTCTACATAGAAAACCCTAAAGACTCCACCAGAAAATTACTAGAGCTAATCAATGAATATAGTAAAGTTGCAGGATATAAAATCAACACACAGAAATCTCTTGCATTCCTATACACTAACAATGAGAAATAGAAAGAGAAATTAAGGAAACAATTCCATTCACCATTGCAACGAAAAGAATAAAATACTTAGGAATATATCCACCTAAAGACCTATATATAGAAAACTATAAAACACTGGTGAAAGAAATCAAAGAGGACACTAATAGAGGGAGAAATATACCATGTTCATGGATCAAAAGAATCAATATAGTGAAAATGAGTATACTACCCAAAGCAATCTATAGATTCAATGCAATCCCTATCAAGCTACCAATGGTATTTTTCACAGAGCTAGAACAAATAATTTCACAATTTGTATGGAAATACAAAAAACCTCGAATAGCCCAAGCAATCTTGAGAAAGAAGAATGGAATGGGATGAATCAACCTGCCTGACTTCAGGCTCTACTACAAAGCCACAGTCATCAAGACACAATGGTACTGGCACAAAGACAGAAATATAGATCAATGGAACAAAATAGAAAGCCCAGAGATCAATTCATGCACCTATGGACACCTTATCTTTGACAAAGTATGTAAGAATATACAATGGATTAAAGACAATCTCTTTAACAAGTGGTGCTGGGAAAACTGGTCAACCACTTGTAAAACAATGAAACTAGAACACTGTCTAACACCATTCACAAAAATAAACTCAAAATGGATTAAAGATCTAAACCTAAGACCAGAAACTATAAAACTCCTCAAGGAGAACATAGGCAAAACATTCTCCAACATAAATCACAACAGAATCCCCCTAACCCACCTCCCAGAATACTGGAAATAAAAGCAAAAATAAACAAATGGGACCTAATTAAACTTAAAAGCTCCTGCACAACAAATGAACTATAAGCAAGGTGAAAAGACAGCCTGCACCGACTTAGCACGCACATTCATGCACTGAAAATGATGATGTAGAAGAAAATGGAAACACAGGGCACCCCAGAGCTCCTTTTCTTTCACTTCCTCCCCTCCATATTTATCAGTGAGCAGAAGGTAGTATTGGCAGAATGCGCACATATCAAGTCAAATAAAACTGTCTAGTTAAAAAAAAAAAAAGACAGCCTGTGGAATGGGAGAAAATAATAGCAAATGAAGCAACTGACAAACAACTAATCTCAAAAATATACAAGCAACTCCTACAGCTCAATTCCAGAAAAATAAATGACCCAATCAAAATATGGGCCAAAGAACTAAATAGACATTTCTCCAAAGAGGATATACAGATGGCGACCAAACACATGAAAAGATGCTCAACATCACTCATTATCAGAGAAATACAAATCAAAACCACAAAGAGGAACCATTTCATGCCAGTCAGAATGACTGCGATCCAAAAGTCTACAAGCAATAGCTGGAGAGTGTGGAGAAAAGGGAACCCTCTTACACTGTTGGTGGGAATGCAAACTAGTACAGCCACTATGGAGAACAGTGTGGAGATTCCTTAAGAAACTGCAAATAGAACTGCTATACGACCCAGCAATCCCACTGCTGGGCTTACACACTGAGGAAATTAGAATTGAAAGAGACACGTGTCCCCAGTGTTCATCACAGCAGTGTTTAAAATAGCCAGGACATAGAAGCAACCTAGATGTCCATTGGCAGACGAATGGATAAGAAAGCTGTGGTACATATACACAATGGAATATTACTCAGCTATTAAAAAGAATGCATTTGAATCAATTCTAATGAGGTGGATGAAACTGGAGCCTATTATACAGAGCAAAGTAAGAAAGAAAAGCACCAATACAGTATATTAATGCATATACATGGAATTTAGGAAGATGGTAACGATGACCCTATATGCGAGACAGCAAAAGAGACATAGAGGTAAAGAACAGACTTTTGGACTCTGTGGGAGAAGTGGAAGGTGGGATGATTTGAGAGAATAGCATTGAAACATGTATATTACCATATGTGAAATAGATCGCCAATCCAGGTTTGATGCATGAGACAGGGTGCTCGGGGCTGGTGCACTGGGATGACCCTGAGGGATGGGATGGGGAGGGAGGTAAGAGGGAGGTTCAGGATGGGGAACACATGTTTACCCATGGTTGATTCATGTGGATGTATGCAAAAACTACAATAATATAAAGTAATTAGCCTCCAATTAAAATAAATAAATAAAAAGGAAATAAAGAAGGCACTCTAGTTTATTTGAAAAAAACAAACAAACAAAAAAAGCAGTCACTCCACATTACCCCCGCCCTACAGCCCCGGATAACAGCTAATGGGCCATCTCCATAGATTTCTGGATATCTTACACAAATGAAACCCATACAACATGTGTCCTTTTGTGTCTGCATTCTTTCACTTGTAGTGTTTTTGAGGATAATCCATGTTGTATCCATATTTGTTCTGAAGCAATAGGAAGTGAAACAGAGCGTAGTCCGGTCAATTTGGATGGGTACAGCAACCCACTCCAGTATTTTTTCCTGGAGAATCTCTTGGACAGAGGAGCCTAGCAGGCTAGAGTCCATAGAGTCATAAAGAGTCAGACATAACTGAAGCCACTTAGCATGCCCGCACGCATGCACAAATGCATATACTGTTGGAAAAAGTTTAAGTGTATCACAAAGTAAATTAGACTAATTTTTCTATGTATCTCATGTTTTATTTTTACGTACTTGAATATTTAGATTCTATGCACAAACACACACACACACACACACACACACACAAACACAATACAAAAAACCTCATACCAAATAAACACCACCATACATTATTACCTATACTCAGAATGTAAGTATTGCTTCATTACTGCCAAGACTTTTATAAGATTCTCTTTTGGGGGCATGAGAGTGTAACCAGGAAAGGCTAGCTTGGACTCAGTAACAGGAGTTGGCTTAAAAGGATGTTATGCTGAAGATGTTATACTGAAACTGTGACATCCTCATAATGAATAATATGAGGTACTATACTTGGAATTCAGATCTTAGGTGACTATAAGGCAAAGTATTTAAATTAGGGTTTTGTGACCTCTCTCTGTAACATCCTTCCTTTCAATTGCCTACTTTCCTAGTTCTCCCATGAAGGTGAAATACCTTGTTATTAAAATAAATTTAATTAAAAATATTTATGACAATAAATTTGAAACTAATGAAGACATGCTTGTTTAATTCTATAAAATTATTTAACTTTTGATCAATAAGTAAAGAGGGATGCTAACGAAAGGATCTTTGTTGTCCTTTCAAATCATATCACATGGACCAGTGTGGTTCTAAAACCTTTTTGTGTCTAAGAATCACTGGGATATTTGTTTTAAAATATAAAATTCGGAACCCCTGAGATTCTGATTAAATCTATGTGAGGAGAAGAAATCTCCATTTTTGATTACTGGTTGTCCTCAGACTTTAGTGTACATTATTAGACTCACTCTGAGGGCTTGTTAAGTCACAGATTTCTCGACCCCAGTACTAGAATTTATGATTCATAGGTCTGAAGTGCGGCCTGAGAATTTATGTGACAAGATCCCAGGTGATGCTGATGCTGCTGGTTGGGGACAATGTTTTGAGAACCCCTGTCAGGTGATTCTAATATAACCATGCCATGACCACATTTGGAGCCAAACTGATAAACTAAACACAATTCTACAAATCAAGCTAAGCCTGTATGGCTGCCTGTGATAAAAGAGCTTGGCTTTCACAGTGGTGGAATAAAATGAAGCTTTGTCCCTTGCTATGGAAGCATCAATAATTTTCACAAACAATTTAAATAGAATACTATTTTAATCTAAAATATCAGTTAAGGACATAATATCAATGCATGAAAGACAATATTTTCTTTTGACTTTCAGGTATACGTATCAAAATTTGTAAATTACTGTTGTTGCTTAGTCACTAAGTTGCGTCCATCTCTTTGCAACCCCATGGAATATAGTCCAACAGGATCCTCTGTCCACTCAGTTTCCCAGACAAGAATACTGGAGTGGGTTGCCATTTCCTTATCCAGGGGATCTTCCCAACCCAGGGACTGAACCTGTGTCTCCTGCATTGGCAGGTGGATTCTTTACCCCTGGGCCATCGGGGAAGCCCAAATTATTATTATAGATTTCATTTAAAATAATTTATTAAAAAAAACTGACACACTTAAGAAAATCACTGTTTAATGGGTTGAGTTTCAACAGAAAACTGATTCATGGGTACAGCCTACTGGATGATTCTGAGATTGCAAAGGAAAAAAATTGTCATGGGAGTTTTAATGCTTAATATGCTTCCCTGTTGACTCAGATGGTAAAGAATCTGCCTGCAATGCGGGAGACCTGGGTTCAGTCCCTGGGTTGGGAAGATCCCCTGGAGAAAGGCATGGCAACCCACTCCAGTATTCTTGCCTGGAGAATCCCCATGGACAGAGGAGCCTGGCAGGCTATAGTCCATGTGGTCCCAAAGGGTTGGACATGACTGAGCGACTAAGCATAGTACAGCATGTTTCTTTTATTTGTTAACTTTTCCATGTTCCTTTACAAGCATGGTATAATGGACACATCATGAACTTTGGAGGTTCAAGATCTTTCTTTGCTTTGTGACTTTTCTTGCTATACGACCTTGGGCAAGTTACTCAAGCTTCAGATTGCTATACTGGTATAACGGAATAACACAATAATTACTACTATTATGAGAATTAGGGAATAAAACACTTAAGTTTCCAGCATAATGTTGAACTTATAAAGAATCTATGTCCTTTATACAAACACACCAATAAATGCTTAAAAAAAAGAAAAAACTTTTCTGACCTTCTTTCTGTACAAGTTCCCCAAACTTAATTCTGCTCTGAAGCAACACTTGCTGGCCCATGTGAGGACTCCATGTTGGTGTTTCTCTGCATTTTAACTCCTGATAGTCTGTAGAATATCAGTTGTGATTGCCAGGGGGCACTGTGGCTCAAGTTAAGTGTCCTATCTAGTGTTGTAAACTACAGTGATTTATGAGGCTCTTGTTGCAGTAACAGTAACTTCTATAGTTCTATGTGGACAACTGGGCAGTGGAAAAATCTCATCATCTTTTGCTGTATTAAAACTTAAGGATGAAGTGAAACATCTCAGCTAAACACTTTCCTGTAAAAAACTTGTTTAAGTAGAAACCATACTCAGTGCCTTCGGTCAATCAATTCCCACTGTTCACTTTGGGAGAACACATTATAAACTGGTCTTTACCTAAGATAAACAAAGGAAAATGAGATGACATTAATGTCAAGGCCAAATTGTGGTGTTTCTGGACATGCTTAGGAATTCACATCGTGAGGTCCTCAAATCTCCTTGTGATTCATGGAGTGCTCCTGGTGGTATCAAGTGGGTTTGGAAATGGGTGTTTTCAGCTCCCTCTTCCTGGTCAAGTGACCCAGAACTGCAATTAAGTGATCTCCTTCTGAGCCCAGGAATCTGCATTAAAACAAGTACTTCAGGAGATTTTGGTGAAAGTCTTCCATTTTTAACGCAATGTGAAAAAAAATCTTGGGTTAGGAGTACTGCCCTGAGATCCAACAGGAATTAGTTGTTTCTCTCCCATTTGCTGTAATTATTAATAGAATTGAGCAGTACCATACATTCAGCAAGAACTCTTCATTGGTTAAGAAGAATATCACTTATGATTGCCAGGGGGCACTGTGGTTCAAGTTAAGTGTCCTTTCTAGTGTTGCGAACTCCAGCAATTTATGAGCTCTTGCTGCAGTAAAAGATGACTATTGAAAGGTACACTCTTTCTTCCTCCTTATCGACTGCCTCAGCGTTACAGAGCAAGATTATTTAAGCCAGCTTGGGGTCCAGCACAGAATGTTGCACAAAGAAAGCATTCGATAAATACATGTTGAATGGAATCCTTGTGGTGCTATACTACCAGTTATATCAGTTGATTACTATAATTGGACTTTAATTGGGAAATACATTTATTTAGCTTTGCATTCATGACCAAGAAGTTATTCTAAGCCTTGGGTTCTCATCCCATGTAGCTCTAACTCCAGGTAACACAGGACTGGGAGTTTTGGAAAGCTGTGCCCTGCTGTGTATTTTCAGAATACAGCTTTGGCTCTGTATCATTCACTTATGGCAGCTTATCAAAAAAAATCACATTCTATCTACATTCTTAAGACTAGATTTTGAGTGAGGTTTCTGTGAAGAGGAAATTAATTAGGACTCAATGTTTCGAGTAATTGTATGGAGATTAACAGATTTTGATTAATGGACAAGTGTTAGAGAATAGCTTTGGTAGGATTTTTTTTTACCTTGTTATTGTTTAGTCACTAAGTCATGTCTGATGCTTTTGCAACCCCATGGACTGCAGCCTGCCAGGCTCCTCTGTCCATGAGATTTCCCTGGCAAGAATATTGGAGTGGGTTGTCATTTCCTTCTCCAAGGGATTTTCCCAATCCAGGGATTGAATTCATGTCTCCTGCATTGGCAGGTGGGTTCTTTACCACTTAGCTATGAGGAAAGAGCTCTTTTTTCTTGGGCAATACTTATTAGTGTTCCTAAAGTAATGTGGACTGACTTAACACAGGTCACATGATAATTATCCCTTTTGCCTTATCAGTAAATATGTATTGCTTCACTCTTCATGGCTCAGTAAAACCTGTAGGTCATGGATGACAGCGCTTTGTCTTCCAGAGTCACAGTAATACAGAATTATTAACTTTTATTTTCTTTCCCAACTCAGGAATCTGTGAGAGTGATGCCACTCAGATAAACTCTGACTTGGGCTTCCCAAGAACCCATCTGGAAAAATGCTAGCCTACAAAAATTAAGAATGAATAAAGAAAGTAGTCTGGTGAAAAAAAAAAGGATGGTTTTAATCTATTTTTAAAAAGACTTTGATAAAGTCCTTCACCATATTCTATTTGCTATGATTTTTAAACCACATATACTTATTACCTACTTTATATTATTAATAAAGAAATATAATTACAGAGATATTATTTATACAGTTTTTGCTTTTATGAGTAAATACTCAGAATTATGCAATCCTAGAAATTTCTTTATTTTGAGCCTAATATGAGAACTAGGTATTATGCTATTCTAGGTTCTTCCTATGCCATCTAGTGGGAGATTCAAATGGTTTTATCTGAGTTTTGTGTAGATTACTTATCATCAATTTTTCCAGCTTTTCATTTGTAGCAAATCAACTACATTATACCTAGTAAATGGTACATGTCAAAGTATAGGTTGAAAACATAAAGTGTAAGCCTTGCCTATGTTACAAATAACTTTATGACTGGGTATATTCACATTTCCAGCTCACATCACTAATGACACTAATGGGTGACTCTGATTAAAACATGTCATTACTGCCATTTCAATCGTTGATTGATGGTATGATGAAACATTCTGATTTCTTCAGCCAAGAATATCCTAAGGACAGAATTCCTTGATTTAATAGACTATAATTCCTTTTCACCTGTTATTTCCTGTCCTTTCTCTCCTCTGCCTTTACCCCTTCTTTGAACAGTGAAATCTGACTCATCTTTCAAAATTTCTCTAATAAGCATGTCCTTTGTAAAAACTGCCTTGTGTCATAGTCTGCCTACATACAACACACAGGCACACAAACACTCACAGGACTAATTGGCCACTCCTTATTGCATCCAGAGTACCTTGTTCTCACACCTCTACTACCTCTGCTACCTTTCTCGACAACAAGGACTGCGTCTTCTTCAACTTTGGATTGGACACCAGGAATGAATGAATGAATGGACAAAAGACTTTATACAGTCAATACTACTGCACATTTCTCTCACTTGGCTAATTATAGAACCCCTCATATTTAATTCTCAGGGAATGGACTAGAAACAAAGAATTACATAGTGTGTATGAAAGGAAGAGACAAGGGCATGAGTGGAAGAATAAGAAATGATGAATCAGCAGGAACAGACTTTCAAAGAATATTTAATAAGCTTCCCCTTTCTTTACCTTCTTCTTTCACCCTCAATCTCTTTTTTTCCTATGTCAGAGTTGGAGACTTTGCTTAGTTCCACTTATACATGTGTATGGTTGTTGTTGTTCAGTCACTCAGTCATCTCTAGCTCTTTGCAACCTCATGGACTGAAGCATACCAGGCTTCCTGGTCCTTCATCATTTCCCTGAGTTTGCCCAAACTCATGTCCATTGAGTCAGTGATGCCTTCCAACATCTCATCCTCTGTCATCCCCTTCTCCTCCTGCCTTCAATCTCTCCCAGCATCAAGGTCTTTTCCAATGAGTTGGCTCTTCACATTAGTGGCCAAAGTATTAGAGCTTCAGCTTCAGGATCAGTCCTTCCAATGAATATTCAGGATTGATTTCCTTTAGGATTGACTGGTTTGATCTCCTTGCTGTCCAAGGGGCTCTCAAGAGTCTTCTCCAACACCATAGTTCAAAAACATCAATTCTTCAACACTCAGCATTCTTTATGGTCCAACTCTCACATCCATACATGACTGCTGGAAAAACCATAGCTTTGACTATATAGACCTTTGTTAGCAAAGTAAGCTCTGCTTTTTAATATGCTGTCAAGGTTTGCCATTGCTTTTCTTCCAAGGAGCAAGCTTCTTTTAATTTCATAGCTACAGTCACCATTTGTAGTGATTTTGGAGCCCAAGAAAATAAAGTCTGTCACTGTTTCCATAGTTTTCCCACCTATATGCCATGAATTCATGGGACTGGATGCCATGATCTTAGTTTTTTGAATGTTGAGTTTTAAGCCAGCTTTTTCACTCTCCTCTTTCACTTTCACCAAGAGGTTATTTAGTTCCTTTTCACTTTCTGCCATAAGGGTGGTGTCATTTGCATATCTGAGGTTATTGATATTTCTCCAAGCAATCTTGATTCCAGCTTGTGCTTCATACAGCCCAGCATTTTGCATGATGTACTCTGCATATAAGTTAAAAAAAGGAGAGTGACAATATACAGCCCTGACATACTCCTTTCCCAATTTTGAACCAGTCCATTGTTCCATGTGGGGTTCTGCCTGTTGCTTCTTTACCTACATATAGGTTTCCCAAGAGACTGGTATGGTGGTTTGATATTCCCATCTCTTGAAGAATTTTCCACAGTTAGTTGTTACCCACACCATCAAAGGCTTTAGCATAGTCTGTAAAGCAGAAGTAGATGTTTTTCTGGAATTCTCTTGCTTTGTCTATGATCCAACAGATGTTGGCAATTTGATCTCTGGTTCCTCTGCCTTTTGTAAAACCAGCCTGTACATCTTTAAGTTCTCAGTTCATGTTCTGTAGAAGCCTGACTTGGAAAATTTTAAGCATACTTTGCTAGCGTGTGAGATGAATGCAACAGTCCAGTAGCTTGAACAATCTTTGGCATTGCCTTTCTTTGGGATTAGAATGAAAACACCTTCTCCAGTTCTGGGGTCACTGCTGGGTTTTCCAAATTTGCTGGTATATTGAGAGCAGCACTTTCACAGCAGCATCTTTTAGGATGTGAAACAGCTCAACTGGAATTCCATCACCTCCACTAGCTTTGTTCTTAGGGCTTCCTAAGTCCCACTTGACTTTGCATTCCAAGATGTCTGGCTCTAGGTGAGTGATCACACCATTTTGGTTATCTGGGTCATTAAGATCTTTTGTGTATAGTTCTTCTGTGTATTCTTGCCACCTCTTCTTAATATCTTCTGCTTCTGTTAGGTCCATACCATTTATGTCCTTTATTGTACCCATCTTTGCATGAAATTGTTTTTCTCTATTTCTTTGCATTGTTCACTTAGGAAGGATTTATGGGTGGTTCAGTTCAGCTCAGTCACTGAGTCATGTCCAACTCCCATGAATTGCAGCACACCAGGCCTCCCTGTCCATCACCAATTCCCGGAGTTCACTCAAACTCATGTCCATCAAGTCAGTGATGCCATCTAGCCATCGCATCGTCATCCCCTTCTCCTCCTGCCCCCAATTCCTCCCAGCATCAGAGTCTTTTCCAATGAGTCAACTCTTCGCATGAGGTGGCCAAAGTATTGGAGTTTCAGCTTTAGCACCAGTCCTTCCAGAGAAGGTTCCAAATAGGTAAAGGAGTACATCAAGGCTGTATATTGTCACCCTGCTTATTTAACTTATATGCAGAGTACATCATGAGAAACGCTGGGCTGGAAGAAGCACAAGCTGGAATCAAGATTGCCAGGAGAAATATCAATAACCTCAGATATGCAGATGACACTACCCTTATGGCAGAAAGTGAAGAGGAACTAAAAAGCCTCTTGATGAAAGTGAAAGAGGAGAGTGAAAAAGTTGGCTTAAAGCCCAACATTAAGAAAACGAAGATCATAGCATCTGGTCCCTCATTTCATGGGAAATAGATGAGGAAACAGTAGAAACAGTGTCAGACTTTATTTTGGGGGGCTCCAAAATCACTGCAGATGGTGACTACAGCCATGAAATTAAAAGATGCTTACTCTTTGGAAGAAAAGTTATGACCAACCTAGATAGCATATTCAAAAGCAGAGACGTTACTTTGCCGAGTAAGGTCCGTCTAGTCAAGGCTATGGTTTTTCCAGTGGTCATGTATGGACATGAGAGTTGGACTGTGAAGAAGGCTGAGCACCGAAGAATTGATGCTTTTGAACTGTGGTGTTGGAGAAAACTCTTGAGAGTCCCTTGGACTGCAAGGAGATCCAACCAGTCCATTCTGAAGATCAACCCTGGGATTTCTTTGGAAGGACTGATGGTAAAGCTGAAGCTCCAGTACTTTGGCCACCTCATGCGAAGAGCTGACTCATTGGGAAAGACTCTGATGCTGGGAGGGATTGGAGGCAGGAGGAGAAGGGGACGACCGAGGATGAGATGGCTGGATGGCATCACGGACTCGATGAACGTGAGTCTGAGTGAACTCCAGGAGATGGTGATGGACAGGGAGGCCTGGCGTGCTGCAATTCATGGGGTCTCAAAGAGTCGGACACGACTGAGTGACTGAAATGAACTGAACTGAACTGAACTTCCAAAGAACACCTAGGACTGATCTCCTTTAGAATGGACTGGTTGGATCTCCTTGCAGTCCAAGGGACTCTCAAGAGTCTTCTCCAATACCACAGTTCAAAAGCATTAATTCTTTGGCGCTCAGCTTTCTTCACAGTCCAACTCTCACATCCATACATGACCACTGGAAAAACCATAGCCTTGACTAGATGGACCTTTGTTGGCAAAATAATGTCTCTGCTTTTTAATATGCTATCTATGTTGGTCATAACTTTCCTTCCAAGGAGTAAGCATCTTTTAATTTCATTGCTGCTGATGATCAAAAAAACTCAAGTGCTAATAGTGACAGGAAAAAAACTACAGGACTCCTCCTAAAACATAATATGTATCACATGCAAAGTTTGTTTTTTGGGGACCAGTTCCGGGTATCTGACCTTTATAGGGGTTCTCTTTTACTGTCCTCAGGTAGACTCAGGCCTCCTCCCATGACCATGTTCCAAATGAAATAGCCACCCTCTTGGGGCCTGACAGAGCAGCTTTGTCTCCAAGCCTTACAGCATTACTAGTCTAATTCTGTCAGAGAGTCACTGTTCCATCTGCATCAGATATCCTTGATTGGACTTCAAACCCCCTAAGGTCAATGACCATATCTAATGCTTCCCTCTTGAGCTTGTAGAACAGCGAAGCAAAGGTCTTAAAAGTAAAACCCATACATATAATCTCTTTGATTAACTGAAAAATAAATGACCAACTATCATATATTTCCCCTCTTTCTCTCACATCTCTCTTTCATTCATACTATCTCTCTTCCCTGTTTCCTGTCCCTCTATCACAGAGCATTATTTTTCAAAGGTCCTAGTTACTCAGTTCTATCAGAGGCACCATGGGAAGTTAAGCCCAGTGCAAAAGAAGGTAAACAGATGGGATCCTGCCCTGAGATACCGTGACTCTGAGTAGACTCACATTCAGAGGACACAAGGAAAGGAAGCAATAAACATAAATCCTGCCTGAGCTGTTATGGTCATAAAGTATGTTGTAATCATACTCCAAGTCAAGGTCAGCCCAGAACTAACAGAAACCTTATGATTAGCACCATCACCTTATTTCCCAACTGCAGACATGAAAGACACAATCCTTCTCTATCTGTCCTCCACCCTAATAAGAGTGAGAAAAGTAAGTCAACCCATTTGAGGTTAAAATTGCCATTTGTCCTGTTTACCAGTTTCATTTTATTAAGTTGTCAGTTGTCCAGGCTGAAAAATGTGTATGTCAAGTTTTCCTTTTAGTGCCATTATGTGAAATACATGCGGGGTCTTTAGAGTATGGATGAAGTCACAGGTGACAAATAACATGGTCAAGGACCACAGCTGGATTGTTCAGGGCAGGCTGAGTTGACTAGGAGAACTGTAACAGAGGAGGGTTTTGAGAGTTATGGTCTCCATCTCAGAAAAATGGAATCTCTTTTCTTCAGTGAGTTCAAGCTGCTAACATTACAGTCCTTGGTTTCTCTCTGCTGGCATACCCACCATCCAGTCCATCCATATATCTAGCTGGTTTCAGAGACAATTCTTTCAAAATGTATCTAGTAGCTCCACTTTACAATACTCCAATGCCACCAACCAAATCTAAGTCACCATTAGTCCCATTAAGACTACCTAACTTGTCTCCCTGCTCTACCTTCACTGCCACCCCTACTGTTTCCAAGCTATTCTCCATACAGCAGCCAGTGTGACCTTAGCAAAGCATAAGTCCTGTGACTTGCCTTGATTAAGGTAACAGTAGCTATGATAACAAGGAAGCCCCCAAATCTGAGTAACTTGAATTTTATTTCTTGCTCATCTAATAGTCCCATATAAGAGTGCCTTGACAGTGCCATGAGGGGGCAGGGCAAAGCCCAGTTATTGTCAATAAGTGAAGTTAACATTCCCAGGTGGCGGGCTTCCCTGGTGGCTCAGTGGAGAATAATCCACCTGTCAATTGAGAGGACGTGGGTTCCATCCTTGGTCCAGGAAGATCCCACATGCCACAGAGCAACAAAGCCCTGCGCCACCACTACTGAGCCTGTGCTCCAGAGGCTGAGAATCACAACTACTGAGCCCATGTGCTGCAGCTTCTGAGGCCCACAGGCCCTAGAGCCCCTGCTCCCAAAGAGAAATTACCACGGTGAGAAGCCCATGCACCACAACTAGAAAATAGCTCCCACTCAATGCAACTAGACAAAAGTCCATCAAGCAACAAAGACCCAGCACAGCCAAATATAAATAAAATTATTTAAAGGAAATAAATAATTAATAATTAATTAATAATAAATAAATAAATCCCCAAGTGGCTCAGTGGTAAAGAATCCACCTGCCAATGCAGGAGACACCAGTTTGATCCCTGTATTGAGAAGATCCCCTCATGAAGGAAATGGCAACCTACTGCAGTATTCTGCCTGGAAAATCCTATGGACAGAGGAGCCTGGCAGGCTACAGTACATGGGGTCGCAAAAGAGTCAGACAGAAGTTAGTGACTTAACAAAAACAAGCTGGTAGAAGGGAGAAGAGAGTGAAGCAGGCACATCTGCTCCTTTGATACTTTTGGAGTATCTAAGGAGTGACTCATAAATCACTCCTGCTCCCATTCCAATGACAAGAATTCATCCCTGGCCTCTCCTGATGCAGAGAAATGCTCTGGCTGGGCACAACTCCATAGTTCTTAAGTAGGCAGCTGCCATCTGTTAAACTGTAAGGCAGGAATTATTCATCTTCTTATAACTAATCTAGAGCTTCCTGTCTAACTAAATGAAATATCCAAAGCCTCTGGATCCTCATGATCTGGCCCTCTCTAACTCTCTGGTCTCCCTGCATTCCAGCCTCACTAGCCTTCAATCTGGTCCTGGCTTATTCCTATCTCAGAAGTTGCTGTTCTCTCTGCTTGGAGTATTCCTTCACTAGATCTTCATAAAACAGACCACCTTTCATCATTTAAGCAGATATGAATTGAGATCCAGGAATCTACACTTTGACAAACACCCTAGGTGACCCTGATGCAGCTGGCCAATGGCACATGCTCTGAAAAGCACTGGCACAGTGGTTAAGAATACGGATTCCTAGATCAGTTTGAACCTGAGTTCAAACACTGCCGAGATTACCAATCTATTACTTTGGGAAATTCACTCACTTTCTAGTTGAGAATGGCAGCATCAAGGGATGGAAGTGGTGCTAAGGGAAGTGAAACAAAGTTGATTAGAGAGACTGAAAGCTCTAGATGCGGTTAAGAGATGAATGTGTCTCATATAAAATGTGTGTTCAAGGAACACTAATGTAAAAGACAGAGATGGAGCTGTAGGGAGAAGGTAGTGAAGGATAAACTTCAATTCCTTGGTGCTTGTCTACTAGTAGATGGGAGCCATTTTTTTATCCACAGGTACCACCTGCACATATGTTCCTTCTCTCTGGTACATACACTTACCCCTGCTTCCCTAACAAAGTCCCTTTGTCTGGAAGGGACTTTGAAGCAGTCCACATCCCTACATTATAAACTGACTTCTGACCTAGTTTGAGTATAATTAAAATTCCGTGCAGGTGAAGTGGATCCCAGTCTTGTGGAAGCTAAAGTTCATATTATTTGGTTGATCCCTTTTAAGAAAAAAAAGATAAAATTACAAATAGAAAATTAGGTACAAAATTGAATATTTATTGGGTAAGAAAAGGGTTCTTGACAAATTACAGGAGCTCTGGAAGTCCAGATCCCCCTTTTCTGACTTCTCTAGGCAATTTACCAGAAATGCTTGAATAGAAATGCAATCTGACTTTTCTCTCCACTTAGAACATTCTCAACCCTTAATGCTCAGAGACCCAAGCAAGAAAGGGGCCCCAAGCTTTGGCTTCAATCTCTTCACAGTAAATCTACCTTTCTGTCTAAGCATTTCTACTCTGCTCCAAGGTGGGGCAACTCTAATGCTTAAGCAAAATGAAGAACTTCTACATGTCCTTCTTTCTATAAAATTGTTATGTGCTCTCTCCTTGAAGGTGAAGGACACTAAACACTGACCATCAGGAAAAAACTCTGCAGAGAGTTGTAACTCTGGCAGGCATGGGCTTATAGGGCTAGCAGAGAGCTGAGGACCTGAGCTCTTTCAAGACTCACTGCCACATTCCTAACAATACAGATATGGCTCAAGCACCAACCATACCTTAAAGAATTTGCTTTCTGTGGTTTCTTCCATCAGCCCCTCCAGACTCACTCTCTCCTCAGCTGCACCGTGTTCTGTGCCCCAGGAGGCTGACCCTTTACCAGCCCACTTCCCTCATTCCTAGCTTACTTGTCAGATTTGGCTGTGGGAAGCACCAGCAGAAGAATGAGGTTGAGCTGTTTCTTCAATTGGCTCTCTTGTTATGTGTTGGCTGCAAACTCCTTGCAGGCAGTCCTTTTCTTATAGCCACCCTCTACAGGGTCTGAAATAGCTCCATTCCTCAATCTTCAGACTCAATCTATGTATGGTAAAGGTCCCCGTAACACAAGTCCTGGGGGACTGCACCATCTCTTGTTGGTTTCTGTAAACCCTGCCCACACTTTCATAAACAGCTCCTTTATTAAACTCTCTGCTAATTACCTGGGCTTCTCTGGTGGCTCAGACGGTAAATCTGCCTGCAATGCAAGGAAGATCCCCTGGAGAAGGGAATGGCTACTCACTCCAGTATTCTTGCCTGGAGAATTCCATGGACAGAGGAGCCTGGCAGGGTACAGTCTATGACCCAGTTCAACTATTTGTCTGTTTTCTGTTTGAACCCTGACTGATTTTATATTATAATTAACAAGGAGGAGAAAAGGCTTTCAGAAACTTTTGCTTGGGGGCCCAGAATTGATAATAGGAAAGGAGAAGTAGAAAGCAATGGCTGACACTGAACACACCAGCCAACAGATGGTGACAAAAGGATGGTCTTAACAAGCATGTCTGTCTTCCTTTCCTCCTAGCAGAGGTGGGGGTGCTGGGAAAGTAGTCCCCAGGTAGAAGGTCAGAGTGTAACATCAAGGCTGTGAAGACCTGAATTCACTGTCCACAAATTACATGTTCCTCCAGTCAGAAAGGAATTTTTAAGATAAAGAAACCACTCTATTAGTTAGTTGGGTTACTGAATACTATCTGCTTGAATACTTGCAAAGATGAGAAACCTTATAATTGCCCATTCTATTATGACCCTTGATACTTCCATTTTTTTTTCACATTTTACTAAATAACTACACTTCCACAGACATTTCTTTTTCTTTTTTTTTTTTAAGTTCTCAAGTATTTGATTGATTCATAAAGATAAATGTGCTGTATTAGTCATCAGTCATGTCTGACTCTTTGCAACCCTCTGGATTGTAGCCCACAAGGCTCCTCTGTCCATGGGATTTTCCAGGCAAGAATAGTGTAGTGGGTTGCCATTTCCTTCTCCAGGGAATCTTCCCAACCCAGGAATCAAACCCGTGTCACCTGTGTCTCCTGTATTGCAAGTGGATTCTTTCCCCTCGAGCCATCAGGAAAGCCCATTCTGTTACAGGGAAAGATCTAATTGTTAGACTATTTACATTAAGCAAGATCTGCTTCCCTCTAACTTTCCATGGATCTGTTTGTTTCTCCTGAGCAATACAGAGGCCAAAGTGTGGTCTTTCTTCCCTTGGCAGACATACAAATATCTGAGGACAGCTGCCCACCTTAACTCCCTGGGTGGAGGCCCCACTGACACATTACTTACCACACTGGTATCTTGAATGACCTCTGGCCCATCAGTACTCCTATGAGAGCACAGTGTCCAAAAATGGACAGAACACTCTAGGAAGACTTTTGCTTGACATAACCATACAATACTCAACCAGTTTTTCTCATCAATCCAGCCCTCAAAAACTTTTTTTCTCTTGCTTCTGAGACACATTTAAAATTAATCCTTTCTCTTCACACCCATAGCTGCTACTTTATTTAACGATACTAAAATTATCTTCTTCTCTCACATCACTTCCTATTTCAAATGCCCCTTTTATAGCTACCCATGGTTTTCTCCATCAGATTCATTTCTTGATTTTATTGTTACCACCTGACCCCAATCATTTTTACTGCTTCTCGATTCTTTTGCTCTCCTTTCTCCTCCACAGCTTTGTTCCCTCTCAGCTCCTCTGAACGTACTACTGATTTCACACTGAACTTTGTTTGAAATGTTCAGCCCATTTTCATCCTTTCTTCTTTTAGAAATTCCCTTATATAACCACCTCATGTTTAAACTTTAAAAGAAACACTCACACACAATCCCAATGATCTTTTCTCCTTCAAAGTTCTTGGGCATCCCTTTTTAGTGTCTTGATCTCCTTCTCTGAGTTAACTACTAGTATCAAGGATAAACTGTTAGAATCAAAATCACATCATGGAATGTTTCATAAAAATTCCAAGCCCTTTATAATTATATAAAACTGATAGAATTTCAGTAATATGGAAATAACACTTGAAACAATATTGACTGACAATCATTTCACTGAAATATGTATCATAATAATTCAAATTCATACAAAGTTCTCATTAGAAGATTTGTCACAGGGGAATCACCTACACTTACCTTTACTTCTCACTATGAGGGAAACCTACCGTTCTGGTCAATGAGCTTTGATGAAAATCTATTCCATGTCATTGTTTTAAAGGATGGGATTGAGTTAAATATGTGGTATGGAATATTTGCTATCTATTTCAAATCCTGAAAAATGATGCTGTGAAAGTGCTGCACTCAATATGCCAGAAAATTTGGAAAACTCAGCAGTGGCCACAGGACTGGAAAAGGTCAGTTTTCATTCCAATCTCAAAGAAAGGCAATGCCAAAGAATGTTCAAACTACCTCACAATTGCATTCATCTCACATGCTAGTAAAGTAATGCTCAAAATTCTCCAAGCCAGGCTTCAGCAATACATGAACTGTGAACTTCCAGATGTTCAAGCTGGTATTAGAAAAGGCAGAGAGCTAGAGATCAAATTGCCAACATCTGCTGGATCACTGAAAAAGCAAGAGAGTTCCAGAAAAACATCTATTTCTGCTTTATTGACTATGCCAAAGCCTTTGACTGTGTGGATCACAATAATCTGTGGAAAATTCTGAAAGAGATGGAAATACCAGACCACCTGACCTACCTCCTGAGAAATCTGTACACAGGTCAAGAAGCAACAGTTAGAACTGGACATGGAACAACAGACTGGTTCCAAAAAGGAAAAGGAGTACATCACACTGTATATTGATCGTCACCCTGCTTAATTAATTTATATGCAGAGTACATGATAAGAAATGCTGGTCTGGAGGAAGCACAAGCTGGAATCAAGATTGCCAGGAGAAATATCAATCACCTCAGATATGCAGATGACACCACCCTTATGGCAGAAAGTGAAGAAGAAATAAAGAGCCTCTTGATGAAAGTGAAAGAGGAGAGTGAAAAAGTTGGCTTAAAGCTCAACATTCAGAAAACGAAGATCATGGCATCCGATCCTATCACTTCATGGCAAATAGAGGGGAAAGCAGTGGAAACAGTGTCAGACTTTATTTTCTGGGCTCCAAAATCACTGCACATGGTGATTGCAGCCATGAAATTAAAAGACGCTTACTCCTTGGAAGGAAAGTTGTGACCAACCTAGATAGCATATTGAAAAGCAGAGACATTACTTTGCCAGCAAAGGTCCATCTAGTCAAGGCTATGGTTTTTCCAGTGGTCATGTATGGATATGAGAGTTGGACTATAAAGAAAGCTGAGTGCTAAAGAATTGATGCTTTTAAACTATGGTGTTGGAGAAGACTCTTGAGAGCCCCTTGGACTGCAAGGAGATCCAACCAGTCCATCCTAAAGGAGATCAGTCCTGAGTGTTCATTGGAAGGACTGATGTTGAAGCTGAAACTCCAATACATTGGCCACCTCATAGGAAGAGCTGACTCATTTGAAGACTCTGACGCTGGGAAAGATTGAGGGCAGGAGGAGAAGGGGACGACAGAGGATGAGATGGTTGGATGGCATCACTGACTCAATGGACATGGGTTTGGGTGGACTCCAGGAGATGGTGATGGACAGGGAGGCCTGGCATGCTGTGGTTCATGGGTCACAAAGAGTCGGACACGACTGAGTGACTGAACTGAATTGATACCTGTGCAGACCTCTGGACACAAACCAAGTCAAAAAAACTTTGATTATAGACACAAAGCTGATATACAATATTGCAGTATTTGTCTACTACAATTCATGCAGTTATGTTTAAACATTTTTATTGAAGGAGCTCAAAGTCCTCCACAGATGTTATCTTTAGAATCCTCATAAGATTTTCTTTAAACAGATATCAGAGGGGATTATATTGCCTCTTTCTTGAAGAATAGTCTTTTAAGTGGAGGCAGCAAGGCCTTATCCCTGGATTCATTCCTCTTGACAGACTTATGGCTTGCCTTATGTCAAGGTCACACATTAAGGTACCAGAGTGACAAGAAAAGAATGCTAGTTTAATGATCCACCCATGAGATCTGGCTGACTTCCATGTGTACAAAGTCAGCCCTAAGACACTGCAGAGTTGTATGTTGGCTAAAGCTTGTCTACAAAACTCACTAAGTTTTCCATTAAAACATTTCTGGAAGATAAATCAAAACATACAAGTAATATGTGGATATGCTAGTCACAGAGTTATGACCCCTCAGGCCCATCCTTCTTTGTCACCATAATAGAAGAGTAGGTTGGCCAGCACACCATCATGGATTTGCTCCCTGTCCCAACTTAACATTCAGTTTTTAACCCCAGACCCTGGCCTCATTCCTGGCATTTCGAACACCAAATAGTTAGCCTGTGGCTGCCCTTCTCCTGAAATTAACTGAGTCATACTAGTCAGTGACATAACTGAGAAGCAGGATTGCCCACCTACCCTAATACCTCTGTGGGAAGGTAAAGATATCTTTAAGGTCTTCTGCCAGGGGTTTCCCATATTTCTCAAGGTCACAGGTACCCGAAGAGGGGCCCTTTTCTCTTCTGAGTCACCTGACTGGCACTTCTTCCATTTCATATTTTTACCAGTGTTTTAGTGCCTTGAAGCTATCTTCCTCTTCTCCCTGCCTGTTGTTTCCCTACAGATTTCCTAAAAATACCATCTTTCTTGATCCTTCTTCCTTCTCTCCTCTAGACTTCTGAATGTGTTCCCTCATCTTACAATCCAATTAACCTTGGACTTAGCCTTTCTTTGGACTACCAATCTTTGCCCAGAATGGATCTGAATTTGCTTTTCTCTTATTAGGACTTGCTCTCTGAAAGTTAATCTTCTCCATAGATACTGTGGCCACCATTCCCATTTCCCTCAAGTTCCTGTTCCTTTGCTACCAATCGTCTCTTTCTTCTGATTTACTTCCTCTTTTGCCTTGCTCCCCAAATGCCCTGCAGCAAATGCCATAAATGGGGATTCTACTCCCTGCTGGTGGCCAGAACTGACATTGCCTTTTTATTTAAATATTTATTTTTTAGTTAATTTTCTGCTGTGCAGCAAAGTGATTTAGCCATATATATATATATATATATACATACATTCTTTTTTATATTCTTTTCCATTGTGATTCATCACAGGACATTGATAAAGTTCCCTCTGCTATACTGTAGGATCTTGTTGCCTCTCCATTCCATACATAAGTGTTTGCATCTGTTAACCCTAAATTCCCACTCCATCGCTTCCCTAGCCTTCTTCCACTAGGAAACAACAAGTCTGTTCTCTAGGTCTGTGTGTTTCTGTTTGGTTAGTCAGTCAGTTCAGTAGTTCAGTCGTGTCCGACTCTTTGCGACCCCATGAATCACAGCACACCAGGCCGCCCTGTCCATCACCAACTCCCAGAGTTCACTCAGACTCACATCCATCGAGTCGGTGATGCCATCCAGCCATCTCATCCTCTGTCGTCCCCTTCCCCTCCTNTCTGGGTAGAAGCACTTAATTGCTGGTACTTGTTTTTGTTCAGTCGCTAAGTTTCATCCAACTCTTTGCCACCCCTTGACCATAGCTCACCTACTTTGTCCATGGGATTCTCCAGGCAAGAATACTGCAGTGGGTTGCCATTTCCTCCCCCAGTTTGCTCAAATTCATAACCATTGAGTCGGTGATGCTCTCTAACCATCTCATCCTCTGCTGCCCTCTTCTCCTTTTGCCTTCAATCTTTCCCAGCATCAGGGTCTAATTCAGTGAGTCAGCTCTTCTCATCAGGTGGCCAAAGTACTGGAGCTTCAGCTTCAGCGTCAGTCCTTTCAAAGAATATTAGGGTTGATTTCCTTTAGGATGGACTGAGTTGATCTCCTTGCAGTCCAAGGGACCCTCAAGAGTCTTCTCCAGCACAACAATTCAAAAGCATCAGTTCTTCAGCACTTGTTCTTCTTTATGGTCCCACTCTCACCTCCGTACATGACTACTGGAAAAACCATAGCTTTGACTATGTGGACCTTTGTCGGCAAAGTGATGTCTTTGCTTTTTAATACTCTGTCTAGGTTTGTCATAGCTTTCCTTCCAAAGAGCAAGCATCTTTTAATTTCATGGATGCAGTCGCCATCTGCAGTGATTTTTGAGCCCAAGAAAAATAAAGTCTGGAAGAGGGTATGGTAAACCACTCCAGCATTCTTGCAGCAAGAACCTCATGAACAGTATCAAGAACGATATGAATTGCTGGTATAAGACTCTCCAATTCTATATTCCTTGCTTCAGTAAGTACAGGAGCATTTGGAGATGTGGAGGTGCAATGCTGAGCCAAGCACAGCTGTCCTGGAGAACTACCTGAAAACACAGCCAACTGAACATGAACAAGAAATAAACTTCTCTCAAGCCATCATACTTTGAGATTATTTGTTGCTGTGGCATAATCTACTTATCTTGACTAATTCAATGACAGGACAAAGAACATCTGTCTCAAGCCAAAGCCAATACCTTATTCAATGGTGAAATACTGGAAGCATTCTGAGCCATGTCCAGAATAAGGCAAGGATGCTTAATAATGCTTCTATAATTTTACATGGCTCTGAAAGTTCTGGACAATGCAATAAGACAAGAAACATAAACTAAAGGACAATCACTAAAAAGAAGACAAAATTATCCTTATTTGTGGATAATCACCTCCTTGAAAACCCAAGGGAAGCAAATGAAAGACTATTAGATATATAGGAGAGTTCTTATAAGATAAACATACAAAAAAGTCAATAGCTTTCTTCTCTCCCTCTTCTTTTTTGCTTTCTATTGGACTGATTGCATTTTATTTCCTTTCCTTCTGTCAGCTTAAAAGTTATACATTGCATTTCTGCCTTTTAGATGTTATCTTTAAATTTTTATCATACATAATTGACTTAACATAATCTAAATCAATATTCTCCACCCTCCTCCTAGACAGTACAGAGTCTTAGAGTGATTTAACTCCAACCATACCTTCCAATCCCCATGTATGATTGCCTAGTATTTTGGTTCCATCTTGTTTTGAGCCTACATTTTTCATTATTATTATTGATTTTTACAGTCTACCCTTCTTTAAAGTTTATCCACATTTTAATATCTTTGCTCATCACTCATCACATACCTGATACAGGGCTTGAGCTCTTTCCTCCTTAGGTAATCCCTTATTAATTCTTTAAGCAAAACTCTGTGAGTGGTAAAATTTCTTAGTCTTTGTCTGAAATTTCTTTAAAAAAAATTTATTTGGTTGCATTGGGTCTTAGTTGTAGCAAGCAGGATTTTCAATCTTCATTGCAGCACGTGGAATCTTTCAGTTCAGTTCAGTTCAGTTGCTCAGTCATGTCCGACTCTTTGAGACCCCATGAACTGCAGCATGCCAGGCCTCCTGAGAGTCCCTTGGACTGCAAGGAAACCCAACCAGTCCATTCTAAAGGAGATTAGCCCTGGGTGTTCTTTGGAAGGAATGATGCTAAAGCTGAAACTCCAGTACTTTGGCACCTCATGCGAAGAGTTGACTCATTGGAAAAGACTCTGATGCTGGGAGGGACTAGGGGCAGGAGGAGAAGGGGATGACAGAGGATAAGATGGCTGGATGGCATCACTGACTCGAAGGATGTGAGTCTGAGTGAACTCCGGGAGTTGGTGATGGACAGGGAGGCCTGGCGTGCTGGGATTCATGGGGTCACAAAGAGTTGGACACGACTGAATGACTGAACTGAACTGAACTGAGGCCTCCCTGTCCATCACCAACTCCTGGAGTTCACTCAGACTCACGCCCATCGAGTCAGTGATGCCATCCAGCCATCTCATCCTCAGTCGTCCCCTTCTCCTCCTGCCCCCAATCCCTCCCAGCATCAGAGTCTTTTCCAATGAGTCAACTCTTCGCATGAGGTGACCAAAATGCTGGAGTTTCAGCTTTAGCATCATTCCTTCCAAAGAACACCCAGCGCTGATCTCCTTTAGGATGGACTGGTTGGATCTCCTTGCAGTCCAAGGGACTCTCAAGAGTCTTCTCCAACACCACAGTTCAAAGGCATCAATTCTTCGGCGCTCAGCTTTCTTCACATCCATACATGACCACTGGAAAAACCATAGCCTTGACTAGACGGACCTTTGTTGGCAAAGTAATGTCTCTGCTGTTGAATATGCTATCTAGGTTGGTCATAACTTTCCTTCCAAGGAGTAAGCGTCTTTTAATTTCATGGCTGCAATCACCATCTGCAGTGATTTTGGAGCCCCCAAAAAACTAAGTCTGGCACTGTTTCCACTGTTTCCCCGTCTATTTCCCAGTAGTGGCATATAAGATCTAGTTCCCTGATCAGGGATTGACCCCAGCCCCCTACACTGGGAGGGAGGAGTCTTAGTCACTGAATCGCCAGGGAAACCCCTGAAATATCTATATATTTGCTTTCACTCTTGAAAGACAGTTTAGCTGAAGGACAGTTTCAGTTGATAAATACTTGCTTTCATCATCTGGAATATATTTATTATTGTCTCGACTTTTGGCCTTTATTGTTGTGACAGTTTTTGTTATTTCTTTGTGGCATGTGTGGGATTGTGGTCAAAGCATATGACCTGGAGTTCTGGGCTGACTAGGTCCACATCCCAGCCCTGCCATTAATCATTGTGTAATTCTGTGCCCAGGTATTTACTGCTCACAGTTTTGCTGTGTGAGTTGGATTCAGCTGGTAAGTTCTTCTGCTAGCCCTGCCTAGAGTCGTTCATGTGCCCGTCCTCATTTGGGGCTTGAATGAGGTAAAGGGTTTAGCATGGCCTCACTTAAAAGCCTGGCAGTTATTCTGGCTGCTAGGTGTGTGTGCTTAGTTGCTCAATCATGGCCGACTCTTTGTGACCCGATGGCCCGTAGCCCACCAGACTCCTTTGTCCATGGGGGTTCTCCAAGCAAGAATACTGGAGTGGCTTGCCATGCCCTCCACCAGGGGATCTTCCCAACCCAGGGATCAAACCCAACCAATGAGTCAAACTGGGGTCTCCTGCATTACAGGTGGATTCTTTACCATCTGAGCTATCAGGGTTGCCAGGTAGGTTATCTCAATTCTCTTCCACCAGGAGTCCACACTGAATTTCTTGACAAGATGGCAGAAGCAAGCTAAGATAGCAAAAGTAAAAGCTATACGGCTTCTTGATGTCTGGCTTTGAAAGCCTCACAACATCATCTCAGCTGCATTACATTGGTCAAAGCCAGTCTCAAGACCAGACCACAGTCAAGGCTGGGAAAACAGACTCAGACTCTCCCTTGCGGCAAGTGTGTCCTGTTGAAGGGAGAGCAGCAAAGTCACCTCACAAAAGGTTACCATCAAGGGCAAGTATGATTCTTCAGGAGCATTACTGTAGCAAACATTACTGAAGAAATGTGAAGTAATAAAGATGAGCTCCTTTTCTGTGTCTTGATTTTCCACCCTTAAAATGTGGATCATGATAATGCTAAGAGTGCTGTTTTGAAGAGTTAAAGAGCTAAGTGCAGGAAGTTCCCTGGTGGTCCAGAGGTTAAGACTCCATGCTTCCAGTGCATGGAGTATGGTTTGATCCCTGGTCGGGGAACTAAGATTCCACATGCTGCATGGTACAGCCAAAAAAAAAAAAAAAAAAGCTAATGTGTAAAGCGCTAAGAGCACTGGTTTTCCATCTGGTTGCTTTAAATAATTTTCTTTGTGTTTAGCATTACATATTTAGTATCTATATCTAAGTGTAGATTAATGTTATACACCCTTCTTGGCATTAATACACTTCAAATCTGAGCAGTGGTGTCTTTCATCACTCCTGGAATACTCTGACATTATCATGTGGAATACGATCTCTCCCCCATTTTCTTCACAATCTCTCTTTTTTTAGTACATATGTCAAACTTCCTCACTCTATCCTATTTGCTTCTATTTTCTTTTCTCTCTCTATAAACTGCATTCAACATTTCCTCAGTTCTGTCTTTAAGCTCATGAACGTTTCTTTAACTGTGTCTAATCTGCTATTTAGCTCACCCACTGAAGTCTTAATTTCAGCAGTCATGTTCTTCATTCTTAGAGCTTTGTTTTTCTTCGAATCTGCCTCTTTCAAAAGGTGTTTTTTTAATTTTCTTATGGTGTCTTTTTTTTCCTTTTAACGGTTTAAAGCACACTAGGTTTATAGTCTCTTTCAGATGTGTTATGATCTCAGTTTCAGACTATGCCTATTCTCCATTGCGGTGGATCATTTGTCCTGTTTTTAGCTGTCAGCTAAGACCTCTCCACTGGGGATCCTGCCCTTTTGCTGAGGGTCTTCAATTATGAAACAGTCTCTGGCTCTGGTTTTCCCCACCCAATTTCCAAGACCTGAGAATTTCCCATTCTTTCTAGACTAATTCTTTCTGTGGTTGTTGCTAAATCTTGTCGGTGTTCCTCAGCAGGAGGAGTGAGGGGAGCATCACCATTATGTCAGTCTGCCAGGTCACTGGAACCAGAAGCCAAATTGAATAAAAAAATATTATTTAAAGTCAATAGGGAAAGTATGGGCTATTTATTAAATGGTATTAAGACAACTGTTCAATAATTAGCAGGGAAGGTAATTCTCTTAACATGCACCTAAAGTAAAATAAATTGCAGAGATAACAAAACTATGAAAGTCAAACTGTAAAAGTGCTAGATGAAAATAATGTGAGTGGGAAGAGTCTGTTTAATTATTCAGTTGATGGTAAAATGCTCTTGAAACTTTGACTACAAAAAAGTTTAAAAATTATATATGTTGAAAACTATGAAAAAACCCCAAAGGAAGTGCCCAGTTAGGGAGATATTTACAAGATATAATGAAGGTTCAGTATCTTCACCTACAAAGAGCTCTCACACACCCAGAAAAAGACAACAGTGAATAGGGAATTGAGCAAAGGATATGAATCAGTTAAAAAAAAAATAAGAAAAACAAATGACCAACAAGCACGTGAAATAAGAATTGCAAAATAAGAAAAACAGATGACCAGCAAGTTTATGAAAATACGTTTCTCTTCACTAAAAAAAAAGCACTTTAAAACAAGAGATCCTTTTTACCTTATCAAATTGGCCAAGCAGCTCAAAAAGGTTAGAATATCCTGTGTAGTGAGGGGGCAAAGGAATTTAACACGACTCTCTTTCCTTGGTAGAAGTGTGTCGTGGGTTGAATGGCAGCCCCCAAAGATATGATGATGACCTAACCCCCAGAAGCCATAATAGTTACCTTATTTGAAAAAACAGTCTTTGCTGATATAATCAAATTAGGATCCTGAGATGAAGAGACCAGCCTGGATTACAGGCCAGGGTCCTTATAAGAGGCACATGGGGAAAAAATAAAGAAGGCCATGTGACCACGAGGCAGGGGCTGGGGTGACAGGGCGGGTGGATGTGCAGAAGCTGAAGCAGACAAGGACAGATGCTCCCCCAGAGCCTTCAGGGTGAGGGCGCTCCTGCTAACGGCTTGATTTTGCACTTCCAGCCTCCAGATACGTGAGGCAACACATTTCTGTTATTTTAAACCCCCAGGTTTGTGATAATTTGCCATGGCACTCCTAGGGCACTGTCATCAGAACATTTTCAGGAGGGCCACGAGGCAGTGTGCAGACAGCTGGTCCTAAAGTGTGCCTGCTTCTAACATGTCTAACTTTCCTCCTAGAAATTACTCAACATTAATAACTGAGGATTTGTTCAAGATTTCTCGGCAAAGATATTCACAAAAGCCTTCTTGAAGGATATTTGAATAAACAACCTCAATGGTCAACGAGAGAGGGTTGGCTAAGTAAATGATGCCTTAGCCCTATAACCAGAGAGACCAAAAATAATAGTACCCACAATGGATAGAATACTTTTGATGTGCTGGCAAAGAATGAGTACTTTCTGCTTCTGACCTTATGTAATTCTCACAGTAAGGCTGTAAGGCTGGCATCAGTGGCCCCAACCACACAAAGGGGGGTGGCGAGGTCAGAGGGTGGAGGTCAACTCTCCAATGTGACACAGCCAAGGGAGCAAGATTCTGACCTCAAGCCCTGCGCTGTGCACATATGCATCAAGCGATAGGATGACTCCTGGAGCAACATCAGATCACCAGGTAACAGAACAGGCGGATGCTGGGCGGCAGAGTGTCGGATGAAAAAAAAGCGGTGGAGCACGTCCTATTTTTGCAGAAATAAAAAGTGCCTTCCATGTGCAGAGGAAAAAAGGCTGGAAGGATTTACTATGCACGTTAACAGGGAGCTGACCTCTGGGGAAGGCTTTGGTGATTTTGATGTTCTACACGCACGTCTTACAGCTTTGGTAATCAGAGCAAAATGATAAAAACCAAAACCACGCTGCCGGGCTGGGCGGACCTCACCTGCCTCAGAGTGTGTCCTAGGAGATGGGGAACAGCCACGGGACCCCAGGCGCCTGACTCCCCTGCCCTTGGCCTTCTCCCCGATGCTGCTGTCTGCACCTGCTTTGCACCCGCTCATCCGCGGGCATCGATTTTTCCATCCTTCAGAGAAGCGCCTGAGGAAAAGGAAAGAGCATCTCTGGATCAATGAGCAGAGCCCTGCAGCCAGGGTCAGGGGGGTTTCGTGGGCCGTCTGTCACTGCCCTGCCCAAGACTGGAGGGGGCGACTCGGGGGGCGGTGGGGAAGCCTGGCCAGGCTGCTTCAGTGGTCCCATGAATGTGCTGTGTGTGTGTGTGGACGACATGGGGGCAGGATAGGAAAACAGGGTACAGGGTAGGGTGGGGGGTGACTTTGCCCACTGTCAGCTGCCAGGGCTGAACTTTGCCTAGAGAATCAGGAAGCCTCCCAAGTCTCCTCTGTGAAGTAGTCTCCTCTCAACTCACCCAACAGCTCAGTGAGGACGGGGCTGGTACCCACGCACTACACAGATGGGAAAACTGAGGGCTCTGTGTGTGCGTTTGTGTGTGTGTGTGATAGAGAGAGAGAGAGAGAGAGAAAAGGAGTTTCAGGGAGGGGAGGAGGAACAGTGAAAGGGGAAGGGGGAGGAGAGAAGCAGAAGAGGGAAGGGGGGACAAAGTGGGGAGGGGAAGGGGAGAGAGACTGTCCTGTGGCCGCTCCCGGACTGCAGACCAGAACCCCATCTAAGACACTGGCACTGATCTGGGCTGGGTGCTGGGGGTCGGGGCACAGACGAGAGTCACCCACTTTGGCCCTGCCCTTGGAGGCTCCCAATGGGAAAGGGGGTCCATGTGTGGGCACTCTTGGGCTGGAGCTGGCCAGTCTGGGTCAGCAGACCTCCACCCGTGCTCTTGAGGCCTATCTGAGCTTCACCCACCCATCACACGACCCTCTTTCGTCTGCTCAAACCCCCTGCCACGTTGTCTTTTGACCAAAGTGGGTCCCCTCACTCGTGGAAACACACCTCCTCTGGGAAGTCCCCGTGGACCAGCTCTCCAGTCCCTCCATCCCACAGCTCCCTGTGCTTTTCCTCCAGGGCCCCCACGACAAGCATCCTTGAAGATTTTAGTCCACTGTTACCCATCTGTCTTCTCACAGCTTAACTGTGAGCTCCGAGAAAGGCAGGCTGAAACCGTGGGTCCTTTTGGCTGGGTGTGCCGTGCCCACCCCCTGGCCAGGCACCGAAAATGGCTCAACATATGTTTGTTGCATGAATGAATGAACCATGATAATTGCTAAGAAAAGAAGTGTGCAGATGGCCTATTATGAAGTTCTGTGAGCACGGATTGGGTTTGTGTCCACGTGCCCGAGCGCTGAGGTGGGCTCACGTGTGGGTACGGTGCCTTCATGGACACGTGCACATGTCTGTCGCGGGGGCGGGGTGCATGGCGGTGTGCACAAGGCACCCAGTGCTTGTGTGTGTCTGTCACACATGTGTGTGCATGTATGTGGGTCCATGCATTTCTATATGCCAGCGTGTGGTGTGTGTTTATACCCGTGTGAGTCCACGCTGCTGCTTGCTGCGGGTTGGAGGCGTGTCAACATCTTTCTCTCAGGCTTGCTCTCTCTCCATGACCTGCAGCCTACCTTTCTGCTTTCTGCAGCCTCCAATCCCAGCCCCCACCTCTCGCAGCCCGAGCAAAGACTAGCTTCAACTGGGCTTCAGCTCTGACATCCCAGCTCATTCCAGCACTCAAGGCCCAGACGTTGCCTGGAACACCACAAGCGTGTCATCTTGGCTGAGTGCTTTCGCCTCACTCCATCTTCTCGTCTGTAAAGTGGACACCAAGCTCACAGACACGTGTGGCACAGGACCTGGTGTACAGGGAGCACTAGGCAAGCGCTACCCACCGCGACGTCTCCAGT
>SJXQ01012888.1:950989-963773 GCA_006408695.1 Aepyceros melampus
CTCTTGTCGCTCAGTCCCTCAGTTGGGTCCGACTCTCTGCCACTCCATGGACAGCAGTACGCCTGTCCTTCACCGTCTCCCGGAGCTTGCTCCCACTCACGTCCACTGAGTCGATGATGCCATCCAACCATCTCATCCTCTGTTGCCCCCTTCTCCTCCTGACTTCCATCTTTCCCAGCATCAGGGTCTTCTGTTCCTCTGGCAGCTGCAAACCAGGATGATCCAGAGGATGTGGGGATGGTAAGCCAAAGCAGCGCCCTGCCCTGTGCGGGTGACGACACCCCTCCCTCCTGGCCATGGGCTCCCAGAAAATGCCGCGGTGGAAGGAGTTGGGGAATGAGGAGCAGATGTGCAGCCCCAGGGCTCATCCTGGAGCTGAGTCCCCGGCCCGCTGCGGTCAGGGCGTGGGCTCTCCCACAGCAGCGCTTGGCCGGCCCCACGCCCATCACACGTGTGCGATGGACTTGAAATCAAACCCCAGCTCTTCTCTGTGGCCTGCATCTTCTGGTCCCTTTGCTCAGGCCACGTGTCTGTCTTTCTGCTCTTCTCACACTCCATGCAGATTTCTGCCCCAGGGCCTTTGCACTTGCCATTCTCTCTGCCTGGTGTACCGGGTCCCCAAATGGTCTCATGGCTGGTGGCCCCTGCTCAGAGGCCCCCCTCCTCAGTATCCCCATTCACTCACCATCACACCACTTATCAACAGCTACAATTATCTTAACCCTTTTAGCACTTGACACTTTTATCAGGCTGTTGTTTGTGTTAATTGTCTTGTGAAAACTAGTCAACAGAGATCTGCAGGGGAGAGGGAGAGGCCTGGCTCTGAGCCCCTTAGTTCTATTTATTCAGCAGGTACTATGCGCCAGGGGTGGTGCTAGTGGTAAAGAACCTGCCTGTCAACACAGGAGACGTAACGCACTTGGGTTCAATCCCTGGGTCGGGAAGATCTCCTGGAGAAGGGAATGGCAACCCACTCCAGTACTCTCGCCTGGAGAATCCCCATGAACAGAGGAGCCTGGCGGGCTGCAGCCCATGGGGTCGCACAGAGTCGGACAGGACTGAGTGACTTGGCAGGCAGCATGCGTCAGGGTGCAGCCGGAAGTCGAGTTGGCCGAGCGGCCCTGGGCCATCTGCCCTAACCTCTCAGGCCCGCAGTTTGTCCATCTGTAGAGGGAAAGCCAGCCCCAGACCCCTTGAGAGAAACTCACCTCCATTCTGATGGTGTCTCCGGCTCTCTGCAATGTGGCCAGTCTACAGAACTGGGGAACATGGGGCGCGGGGTCTGTGGCCTCCTTAGCCTGCTCTGCTTTACCGCCACCCTGCCTTTGCAGGGAGCACCTTGGCAGTCTGACTGCACGTCCTCTGGATTGCTTCCCTGGCTGGGGGTTGTTGGGAGCTCTCAGCCCACCATGTTTTGTTTGTTTACTTCCAGGCTCTGAGCTGCGAGAGGCCTGGGACAGATGTTTTCTTTCAGCATCCTGGCTCAGTGAGGGACACCCTGCAGGACCCCAGGACCTTACCCAGCTAGACGAGGTCTGGGATGGGTCTTCCCCTCTCCCACCAATTTGCTTAACGCTGGAAAAGAAGCCACGCCCTTCTCCGTGTCTGAAGAAACCCTGGTGCCCCGGGACTACCTACCCACCCGGAGCTCCAGACTGGGCAGCCCTGGCAGGACTATTCACAGCTTCCACCTGATGTGTGTCCAAAAGGCCAGACTTCATGAGCGCCCCAGCGTCTGTGCCTTCTCTGTTAAGACTGGGTCTGGTTTCTGTTTGTTTCAGCCGCGAGGGTCCCTGGGGCGACTCTGGAGGAGGCAGTGAGAGAAAGGCAGAACACCACGTGGGCAACCAGCTTCCCTGCCTTTCCTCCTGCCACCCAAGCCCCAGGGGTGGAAAACAATCCACACAGCCAGAAACCCGGCTCTGCAGCAGCGGGGCTGGAAAAGCTTGTTCTGGAAGGGAAGGAAGAGGGGAGGGGGCTCCCGAGGCCCCAGGGCCGCGGTCTGGGAGCCGTTCTCACCAGCCACGTGGCCCTGGGCCTCCCAAGGCGGTCATTTGGAGGTTCTGTCTCTGGGATTCCGGCTCTGGCCAAGGCCACCTGAGCTAGGACCAGCTGCAGGATCTCATCGCTCCAGGGAGCCTCAGGGAAGGGGCTGGGGAAGGAGAGGGGAGGAAAGGGCTCAAGGCTAAGGGTCCTTTGGGCTCTGGGATAAGCTCGAGCCTAACAGCAGGACTTGGCCACCGCCCAGGGGGGTTTTGAGCGCCGCAGGGTGCCCAGCCCTGAACCAGGGGAAAAGGAAGGAGCCTGGTCGCCGTAGGGCCTGGGGACACCATTGAGCCGAATGACTGCCTGGTGAATGACTGCCTGGCGGGGTAGCGATTCCGCTGCAGGCCACCAAGCACGCGCCCAGCTGCCGGGAATGCGCCGCGCGCGCAGGCGCGCGCGCCCGGCCCGTCGCCACCAGCGTAAATTCCCGAGCTGTCTGTGCGTGTCTTTTTCTCTCACTAGAGGTTGCTCACTTTCACTTCTTGCTTCCTTTCGGCTCCTCGCCGGCTCCGTGAGCTCGTGTGGGCGTGGGGCGGTGGGCGGGCGTCGGGGGAGGCTGTGCCCGCGCGCTCCCGGCGGATGCGACCCTGGCCCACAGGGAGGGCGCGCTCTAACATCGCGGGCTCGCCGCCCAGCGTCCCACGGCGCTGAGAACTGGCTCCGACGGGCCTCCAGCCCAACCCTGCTCGTTTCTTCGGTCCCACTTGCACCCTGCGCTGCCCCGACAGATTGGGGTCCCAGGTGGGGCAGACCAAAGAGCCGTCTTCATCCTGAGTCTGTGAACAGGCCAACCCCCTCCGCCCTCACCGACTTCTTTCACATTCTGGGTCTTTTTTTTAAGAAAGAAACAAAACAAAACACGATTCGCCCAGAAGCTGCTGCTACTTCGTACTCCAGAGGCCTCTCTGTAGTCCTTCCCTCTCTAAACAGGAAACCGAGGCCAGGGTGGATGGAGCCTTGCTCCACTAAGCAGAAAGCCACATCCGGTGGAAGCCAGAGCCCTTTGCTTGAGAATGTAGGATTCGGACGAAGCTGAGAAGGGCCTCTGCGGCTTCCTTTAAGGCCCCAGGCTGCTGGCCTCCTTACAAAGCTTTTAGTGCCGGGGGGCCCACCTCAGGGCCTTTGCACAGGCTCTGGGCTCCCAAGGGGCCAAAGGCCTCCTTTCCCCACTAGCTGTGTGACTTCAGGCAAATTACCTAACCGTTCCGAACCTTCATCTCCTTCCCTGTAAAAGGGTGTCATAATAGGATGCTTGGGGTGTCAGAGTGGTGACCGGAACAGAGCACAGGACCAGGCACTTAGGGCAGAGGAGGGACACTGGTGGGCCCGGCGCAGACGTGGGGATTAGGCGGAAACAGTCCCGTGCCAGGGACCCCCAGCCCACCGCACCCTCACTCCTTCAAGGAGCCTCTTCACTGCTCACCTCCCCAGAGCCTGCCAAGGTCTTCTCAAGGCCTCTTTGGAGGAACCTCACCCAAAACAATTTCCTGCCGTGAGGACCAGCAGGAGGCCAGAGAAAGGGGACAGGTCGGGAGGCAGGAGGACTGGCTTCAGTCTCCAGCAATCTCCGCCTCGCTGTGTGATTACGAGCCAGTCGCTTGGCCTCTCTGCGCCTCATTTCTTTCTGTGTGAAACTGAAGCGGAAGGCTGCCTGGCTCCCATCTCAGGCCCCAGGGTGGACAAAGCAGACTGTGGGTGCGATGTCATTCCAGGCTGTGAAAGCCTCAGGTGGAAGCACGCTGCTGCGTGATTTACAGCCACCCGCAGAGCATCGGCTCAGGCTTGAAGAATCAACTTGTCAGCTGGATCTGAGGGGTCTCTGGCACCTGTGCTAATGGAAGGTGGCTGGAAGGCCACCTCCAAGAAATGTACAGCCTGATGGGTTCTGCCACTCACAGCCGGCCTTAGTCATCAGTTCCAACAACAGGGGTGCTTGAGGCACTGTCACAGCCCCCAAAGGGAGCATCTGGTGGGGAGGAAAGCCTCATGTCCTTGGCTGATGAGTAAGATCTTGACTGTGGGTTGTGGTGTGTCCCCTTCCTCAGCCCTGCCACTTGGCCCCCACCTTGACTCTCGTTTGCCTCAGTTTCTTTCTCCTAAGTGTGGGCTCCACAGAAGCCTCCTATACCCCAGGTTAAACTGGCATCTCCCCCCCCCAACCCCCGCCACCAGTTCACTCCTCCTTTATTACTGGGAATCGCCACGGATTCTTCAAGCCACAAGCTCGTGGCCAACTTGTTTTCTCCAGACAGAAACACCAGCATTGATTTGCTTCATAGTCACTGTAAAACTGCAAACAGTATAAAACACATACATTGGGGCTTCCCTGGTGGCTCAGAGGGTAAAGCATCTGCCTGCAATGTGGGAGCCCTGGGTTCAGTCCCTGGGTCGGGAAGATCTGCTGGAGAAGGAAATGGCAGCCCACTGCAGCACTCTTGCCTGGAAGCTGCGGTCCATGAGATGGCGAAGAGTCGCACACGACTGGACTGCTCCGTCTCATGGATCAGGCTCCTTGCTTCTTCTTGCTGTGAGGTCATCTGACAATAGTTTCAGTTTCACCTAATCAGAGTAAATAAAAATAATAAATAAAATAAAACACATACATTGAAGAATGGAAGTTCCTTCATATTTGTCCCTCTAAAATAGTTACTGCCCACGTTTGGTGAACTCCTGTTTAGACGCTCAGTTATAGCAGGCAGAAAACCCAACCAAAATAGGAGCTATGGGCTCATGTAATAGAAAAACGCAGCATGGTTTTGATTCAGGTATGGTTTGATCCAGAGGTTCATGATGCTCTTGAGGCTCTGGCTTGACTTCTCTGCAGGTGTTTTCCCTCTGCTCTCCTCATGGTGTCAGCTGGGCCAGTTAGGAGGGCAGCAGGGGCTCATTCTTGCTTCCCAAGGATGAGTGCAGAGTCCTGTTTCTTGGAGGTGTTCTGATCCAGGTTGGAGGGGGTCAAAGAAGACTTCCTGGATGAGGTGGGGCCTGAAATAATCTTGAAGAACCCATATTGGGAGAGTCGAGAGTCTTTTATGTATGGGAAAGCAAAGTGCCCTTTCATCTCAGTGGAAACCTGAGGCTCAGAAAAGTTAAGTTGTGGGATTGAAGAGGCTGAAGTGGTCTACAGGGACTGCGTGAAGCAAGTCAACAGGTCAAGTTCCCATTTTGCAGACAGGTCTGGGCCAGAGCCTCAGGCTGTGTGGCCTCAGGCAAGCCAGCCTCAACTCCCTGAACCTCGGTTTACTCATGGTGAAGTGAAGGCAGCGCCAGACAGACCTTCAGGCTCGATGAGCCAAAAGGGTGAGCAGGGGACAGGTATAGCCTGGTCTGTCCAGCAGGGTCCTTCCTAAACCTGCTCACAACCCACACACATCAGTCTGAGGAGGGTTTCCAGGCTGGGAGGGGTTGCCCCACTCCCTCCATCCATCAGAGCTTGGCTATGTGTCTGGCCAACCAACCATCCTTCTTTCTCCCTGGCAGGCAAGCCATTAAGTGCCAGGCTCCAAAAGCGCTGGCCTGTAGCCTCAGCATTAAGTGTATTCACAGCCATTAGCAAGAGGCCCCCGCTGGCCAGTCAGGGTGAATGCAAGGCCCACCTTTGGCCCCAGCTCCCTGGGGGATGCTTATTAAAGCTCTATCCTTGGAGGAGAGAGCAGTGGCTGAGAAGAGAAATGGGGCTTCTAGGACCCACATGGACATGTGTATAGGTTGTTCACTGCACAAAGGTACTGCTCAATGGCAAATGGAACTACGATTCAGCCAGTCCTCCACGTCCCAGACGACGGGCCCTGACACAGGCTGCATTCCACATAGGAGATGGTGCCCTTTTCTAATCTTCTCCCTGGGAGAGAGCTGCGGCCTGTGTAGGCTGCAGAAAGAAGCCATCCAAGAACTCGAGGCCCTGTGTCATCTTTTTTTAAAAATGGCATTTTTACTGACATCTTTTTGGAGTACAGTTCTGTGACTTGTATTATGTGTACAACTTTGTGTAACCACCACAAGCGGGATGCAAAACGGTCTCCTATCAGCCCGAAAGTCTCCGTTGTGCTCTTCTTCTCTAGTCACGTCCTCCCCTTGCTCCTAACCCCTGGCAACCACAGATCTGTTCTGCATCATTTGTCTCTTAGAAAATGGAATAATGCAGTATGTGACATTTTGAGACTGGCCTTTTCCATTCAGCATCGTGGCCTTGAGAGTTATCCAAGGTAATGTGGGTATCAGCAGTTTGCTTCTTTATATGAATAATAGTCCATGGTCAGGATGTATCGTTTCATCCATTCATCCACCGAAGGACATCTGGATTGTTTCTACTTCAGGGCTTTTACAAATAAAGCTATTGTGAGCATGCATGCCTCTGTGACTATGAACACACACGTCTTTGCATGGACCTAAGTTTTCATTTCTCTGGGATAAATGCCCAGGAGTAGGATAGCTGCATCACAGGGCAAGAGTATGATTGACTTTTTAAGAACCTGGCAGACTGGTTTCCAGGCTGAATGTCCTGTTGGCTATCCTGATCTGTAATGTACACGAGTTCCAGTTGCTCTGTTCTTGTCAGCACTTGATATTGTCAGTTTTTACTTTAGCCATCCAGTGGGCGTGAAGTGGCACCTTATACTTTTGATTCTCAGGTCCCTGATGGTTAACAATATTGAGTATTTTTTCATGCGTTTATTTTTCATCTGGTAAATCTCTGATGAAGTGTCTAGACAGGTCTTTTGTTTTCAAATTGGACTGTTGTGAAACTATTGAGTTTTGACCGTTCTTTATATAGTCTGGATACAATTCCTTTGTCCAGATATGTGATTTGCAAATATTTTCTTGCAATCTGAGGCTTGTCTTTGTATTCCCTTAAGTTTCTTTTATAGAACAAAAGTGTTAAATTTTGATGAAGTAAATGTGTCAAAATTTTTTTCTTTTGTTAATTGTACTTTATTGTTATGTCTAAGAACTCTGTCTAATCCCAAGTCTCAAAGATTTTTCTCTTGTGTGTTTTAAGTTTTATGTGAGAGATTTAAGATTTAAGTCTGTCAACCATTGTGGGTTGATTGTCTTTTTTAATATGGGGTAAGGTAAAGGTCAAGATCCTTTATTTTTATGTGTCCCACAGTATTTATGAAATTAATGAATGAAAGGCACAAAGGATCAGGTCGCAAAGCTGGTCAAATGGAGGAGATCAAGACGGTGTAAAACTAGTTAATGGGTAAAGAACTTTTTTCAGCAAATGGTGTTAGACTTTTTTTTTAATGAAACTCAAGCTATCTTATACAAAACAAAAAAATGACTCTCAATGGATCATAGACTTAAATATAAAAAGTAAAGGCCACCAGCAACCCCATCTATGTCATAGGAGATTCCCAGCCCTGCTCTGCTCAGGAGTGGTGAGAATTACACAAACACAAAGGGTAAGGGAGTCCCTGGTGGCTCAGACGGTAAAGAGTCTGCCTGCAGTGCGGGAGACCTGAGTTTGATCCTTGGGTTGGGAAGATCCCCTGGAGAAGGAAGTGGGTTGCCATTTCTTGCCTGGAGAATCCAATGGATGGAGGAGCCTGGTGGGCCACAGTCCATGGGGTCCCAAAGAACTGGACACAACTGAGAGACTTCACTTTCACTTCAAAGGGTAGGTCAAGTGTGAACCTTCTGTGGCCACACCAACATTTATCACGTGGGAACCCTGCACCAAGTGTTCCCCTGAAGGCTCTCTTTGCATCCTCTCATTTAGTCCTAAAACAAATCAACACACTTTTAGAAATTGGTGATTTAGGGTTTGGTGTTTTTGTCCTCACTCTATGCATACGGAAATTGAGCTCACAGAAGTTGCAAAACTCGCCTGAAGTCACATAGTAAGTGGGGGAGCAAGTTGTGAAGCCAGAGCGTTCACCTCTGCTAGTGTCAGGCAGGGCCCAGTCGCGCCAGGTAATAGCTGGTACTGCAGCTGTCGATGGATCATGTGGTTACGGGGCCCTGGGGGGGGTAGGTGTGGAGGGGGCACATGTGAGCTTTTCTCCCAGGATTCTGGGGAGATCGGAGGCCCTTCGTTCTCTGGAGAGGCTCAACTTAATCCCCTTCATGATGATGCTTCCTCCTGGATGGCTCTTGTTTGGGGGAACTCACGGGAACCAACGTGGGCCTGATGGTGTGGATAGCCTCCGGAAAGCACATGCGCATGAGGGTACGTGCCAGGCCTGAGCTGCTAGGATCTTCATCCCTGCCTCCCTGACTGGTCCTTCCAGCCCCTCGGCCTCTCCTTTGTGCCTAGAAGGTCCCCACCCCAACCCTTGCCCAGCCTGTAGCCCCCCACCTAGGTCGGCCTCTCCACTTCTCACTTGTTTAAACATGACTGCTGTTTCAGCATTCAGCTCGAGTGATGCCTTCCCCAGCAGCTCCTCTGGGCTCTCCGTCTTCCTGCAACTGATAAATACAGTCTAGTCCCATATGTTCTGAAAAGCTAGTGTTTGGCAGCATAACCTTCTAGGGATGCATGGGTCTCTCCAGAGTCTTCTAGTTGCACCTCAAATGTATCTGGGAGCAGTATCAGCCCCAAATAGACTGTGAGGTTTTTGTTTTTTGAACTTTTTTGTTTGTTTGTTTTGACCACGCTATACGGCTTGTAGAATCTCAGTTCTCTAATCAGGATTGAACTCAGGCCACACGGCAGTGAAAGCTTGGGATCCTAACCACGAGGCCACCAGGGAACTCCCTGGGGCTGAGTCTTAATCCTCTCTGCTGGGCCCAGAGAAGATTGGCTCCCAGTCCGTCAGCCCTCCCTTGCTGTGTGCCTCAGTGTCTTGCTGTTCAGTCGCTCAGTCGTGTCCGACTCTTTGTGACCCCATGGACTGCAGCATACCAGGCTTCCCTGTCCTTTACCATCTCTCTGAGTTTGTTCAAACTCACGTCCACTGAGTCGGTGATGCCATCCAGTCATCTCATCCTCTGCCACCCCCTTGTCCTCCTGACCTCAATCTTTCCCAGCATCAGGGTCTTTTCCAATGAGTCGACTCTTTGCATCAGGTGGCCAAAGTATTGGAGCTTCAGCTTCAGCATCAGTCCCTCCAGTGAAAGTGTCTGGCCTGCCATAAATGCCCCATCAATGGGAAGAGGTACTGCTGTTGTTTTGGGGGCTCTTATTTTTATTTCCAGGACGCCTTCTGGAGCGGTGTAGCCAGATATGGATGCTGAGAGGGGCTGCTGCTCTCTGGAGGGAGGCCAAGTCTTACTGCAGCAGGAAACCTCCCTTCCTCCCCACCCCCACCAGTCTAGAACTGGAACAAGCCCATCACACTCACCTTGTCCATGCAGCCCACTCCAGCCTCCACTCCAGGGCTGCAAGCTCCTAGGGGCAAGGTAGGGGTGGGGAGAAGGACCAGCTTTTAATTCTTTTCCCCTCTCATAGCCTGGAGTTGACCCTCAGTGTGACACTGAAGGGGCCCTAGGGAGGCTGGGGTCAGGCAGAGGAGAGCAGCCTCTTGCCTAATGAAGTCTGCCCAGAGCCCAGACCTCCTGCACCTAATTAGATTTTATGATCCCGAAGGAGCCACCCTGGGTCCTCGCTCACCTCCAAACCTCATCAGCACCCGGCCTCATCCAGTCCAGGGCCAGCATCTCACACACAGCTGGCAACCTGCCACTGGCCCTGGCCTCCAACCCCTCCCACCTAACGCTGGTTCTGCCGCCTCACCTGTCTCACCCACTCCTGATCAATGCTGGGGACATCTTTCTAGAACACAGATCAGAATGGTATTCCCCTCTACTCCCCAGACTCTGACTCCCTTCATCAGGGGCCTCTCCATCTTTTGACTCACAGTCATCACCTGGGGATCCTATTGAAATGGAGAGGCATTGGAACCCATCTCCCAAAAGCACGATTTCTGGGGTTTGGAGCAAGGCCCAGGAACCTGCATTTCACAAATAAGTCCCTCTTCAGGGCTGAAGACAGGGACCCACTCATAGTGTCACATTCTGGCTCAAAACCCTAAGGTCACAAGGATATGAATGTGAACCTGGCCTTCCGGAGCACTGAGAAGTTGTGTTATCAAGGAAGGTGGCTAGAACAGGTTTTCAGAGAGCAGTTTTCTCACCAGATTGCTACCCTTAAATGTCTAGACATGGACTTTCACTTCAGCCTTGGGGTCCACAAATGCCAGGTGTGGTCCTGCTTGGATCTCAGCTTTTTATTGCCTCATCTGCAGGATAAGTACCAAGGGACTTAGCTTGGCTTAGATCTGACCCCTTCCCTTCTCCATTCTCCTCCAGCATCCAGCTCATGGTCTTTGAAGGCACCAGGCAGCTTATCTCCTCTGTGCCTTTGTACATGTTCCCTCTGCTTGGAACACTCTTCTCTCACTTGTCCCCTTGGAGAACTCCTATTCATCCCTCAAAACCCCATTTAGATTCCATGGTTCCTGAGGGCCCCATCATGTCCTCATCTCCCTTTCTGGTTGCACATACACTGCTTTATTATAATGATTTTGTCTTATTGCTTCCCTGGAGGCAGTTTATCATCTTTGCTGTAACGGTTTTAGAATCAGGAGACTTGGTTTTACCTCTGGCCCTGACACTTACCAGGGATCTGAACTTGGGTGCTGTCTACTCATCTCTCTGAGACATTTTCATTATTGATAAAAGGGAAATTAAAATACTCCCTCTGCACTGGGTTGCTTTGACGTTTGAATGAGATGCCCATCTGTGGGACTTGGCACGGTGCATGGCACAGAGTCACTGTTCCATCGTTTTGACGTCATTCCTGATGTTGAGCAAGTTCCGTGACGTCCACGAGTGTGTCTCCTTGTCTCTAGACCCTTGGGGCTTCTCCCAGAATGGACCACGGGAGGACAGGTTGCAGGGTAGTACAAGACTTGCTGCTCGGCCACATTCTTGGAAATTGTCCCCATTCTGAGTGCTTAGGGAAAGGGCCTCGTGTTCTTCTGGGGGCATCCATCAGAAGTGAGAGAAGCCTGCAGTGCCCAGAGGGTGAAAGAAAAGCAGGGATCAGAATGGACGCTGAGCCCCAGCTTACAACAGCTGTGTAGTCTGGGTGCCTGCCCTCATCCCATCCCCTGGGGTCCTGCCCAGTGTCGGGGGGAGGACAGGGTGCCCGGGAGGCATGAAGACTGGCCCCAGCTGCAGAGCTAGAGCGAGAATCTCTTGATCTCTTGGCTGCACCAAGAGGCAGAGGCAGCCGGGGCCCTGGAGATGGTCTCCATGACAACCGCTGCCACTCACTCCCCATCTCGGATGTAAATTAGTTACAATTTTATTAGTGTGCAGAATTTCAAGAGGCTGGATCCTGCCTTGGAAGGGAAAAGGATGGTTGGGGGGGGGACGGGGGAGAGTTTCCAAAGGCTTCATACTCCCAAGAGGCCCCCAAACTCCAAAGTAGGTCCACGGAGAGTGAATGGGGTCCCATGCCCTCATTTATCTGGCCTGTCAGCTGGTCTGGGCTGGGCAAATCAGCCTGTCCATGGAGACGAGGACACACAGAGGCCTGAAGCACCAGCAGTGTGCCCAGTGCTCTCCAGGCCTGGTCTAGCCTCCTCTTGGCAGCCTGTCTACCTCCCCACTCTTCAGGGAAGGTGGCTGAGGGCCGCAGAGGTCATTAGCTGGCCCAAGGGTGCCTAGCTTGCCCCGGCCAGGCTCCTGTTCTCCCCTCTCCGCTCAGCTGCCTCCCAAGGTGGGTCAGAGGTCACTGAGATGCTACTGGCACCGAGGCAGGCAGGGGAGGGCATTGCCAAGAGTTTGGGTGTCTGAGTAACTTGGGGCCCTGGGTTCAGGATCAGCATGCGAGGCTGCTGCAGAGGTGGCCAGGTGACGCCTAAGTCGAGGCTTTCTGGTTTCTGATGCTCTGAATCTCACGCGCAGATACAGGGGCATGTGTGAACACACATTCTTCCCCAGAGAGGGAAAAAGGGACAACAGTATCTTTTTCGTAAGGCCATTGTTAAAATTAGTTTGTGTCCCCTAAGGGACAGTCCACTGTGCGTGCCCCTGAGGTGCCATTGCTCCCTCCACCACTGAGAACGAGCTCCGGAGGGCAGGACCCAACGAGATGGTGGACCAGAAACAGCCCCTGGGCTCCTGACTGGGGCTGGCTCGGTGGTGGGCACCGAGGCGCCCTCCTGGGGGCAGAGGAGTTGACGCTGCAGGGACAGGACCAGGTACACATGGGGGAGCAGGAAGCAGACAGGGAAAGCTCCAGGCAGGTGTGAGTGGCTGGACCAGTGAAGGACAGAAAGCTGAATAAAGCACTTGGAGGCGTGACAAAGCGTAGTGAAGGCTTAGGACACTGGCCTTTGGGAGGACGGATGGAAAACGGATGGCAGGCTGGACAGGGGACTAGATGGGGATGGATGGAAGATGGATGGGAGGCCGATGGGAGGCTGGATAGGAGGCTGGGTGGGACAGGGATGGGAAGATGGATAAGGTGGATAAAGGATGGGCGGAGGATGGATGGAGGGCAGGCGGGAGGCTGCTTCACACAGTGGTCAGGCTCGTGGGCTACGGCCACAGGCTCTGGGGTTCAAACCCCCAGCTAGTCATTTAGCAGCCGTATCACCTTGGACAAGTTTCTGTAGTCTCGCTGAGCCTCAGTGTTCCAGGCAGGAGGGTGGGTGCACAGGACCCGTGGAAGGAGCAGTAAACTGGGGGCTCATCCGTGTAAAGCACACAGTAAGTGCTTAATCAGTGTTTGTGCTATCATTTCATTAAACTCAGCCTTGGGGACACGGTGGTGAGAAGAAAT
>SJXQ01012888.1:968167-984303 GCA_006408695.1 Aepyceros melampus
GTGCGCCTCTCCTGCCCGCCTCCCTCTCCGGGCCCCTCTCCCCTCCCCGGCTCTTTCCGGCCTCCCTTCCCACCTCCCCTTCTTCTCCCCGCTCCCCACGCCTCTCCCTCCTGCCTGCTGGGGAAAGGGGCCGGTCCGGTGAGCACGGCGACCCCAGCCTTCTGCCCGGTTCTCTGTTCCTCCGCCCCTGGCGGGTTCCTCCTGGACCTCAGGATGCGGGAGGTTGTGAAGGGACCCTGGAGCCTGAGGGTTCTTCAAGCTGCGCCCTAACCCCTTCTCCAGGGCTAACCGTCAGTGGGGTCCACCTGGATGCCTTTCCAGGACTCCCTCGGGTGGAGCCTGACTGCACTGGGACCTGCTGCTGACGGACGGACGGACAAATGCCCCAGGACAGCCCTGCTCCCTCGGGGACTGCCTTTGCCTCTGGTCCACGGGGGCAGAGTCCTTCTGTGCGGGTGTAGGGACGTGGAACTAGTCTCAAAACCTCAACCGCTGTGAATGATCGTGTAAGAGAAGCAACCTCTGTGCATGGCACTTTACAGTTTACACTGTTCTCTGTTCCTTGTCACAGTGGCTGCGACCCTATTTTATCCCCCGCCCCAGAGGGGTGGTGTGGGGCTCAGGGAGGCCAAGCATCTTAGGTACAGACCCTCGGCCTACCTGGGTCTGACCCCTGCAGCCTAGGCCTGGCATGTGCTGGATCCTGCCCCCCACCCTAAGCTCAGCACCTTTCAGGGGGGCTTGGAGGCCCAGAGAGGCAAGGTCCCTGCCCAAGGTCACACACTCCAGGCTGATGCAGAGAGAAGGGGGTTTGGGGGCTCAGAGCAAGGAGCCTGAGGCCCTGAGGGATCCCAGCAGCGGCTGGAGCCCTCACAAGCCTGTCCTCTCTCCAGGGCAGCTGGGGGACGGGGGTTGAGGGGGCCAGGCTTTGGCTCCCTGCCTCCCCTGCTCCTGGGGCTGATGAAGGCAGTCATACGGAGAGAGCACTGGCCCGTCTAAGACCTGCAGCCTCAGCTCCCATCCCCGCTCAGGGCCCCCAGCTGTACTCTGGGCACAGCTCCCACACCCTCTCCTGGTCCCCCAGCCCTTCCTTCTCCTGGTCTCTCTCCCCATCCAGCCGTTCAGGGCTCTGCTTTCAGGATGCTCTGATTCTGCTGCCAGGCTGGCCCCTCGCTGATGCCCCACTCTGCCTTCTGTCGTCTCATCCTCTCTCTCAGCTCCTTTCCGCAGCTTTCAAGCCTCCTCTCTCTGTGTGTGTTGCTGTCTCTGTCACCCAGCCCTCTGCTCAGTCTGGATCTCTTTCTCTCTCTCTCCCTCCCTCTCCCATCCACTGCTTCTGCCCACCACACACACACACACACACACACACACACACACACACGTGCGCGCGCGCATATACACTCCTGCTCTGCATCCCTGCAGCAGAGATGGGTGAGGACTGACCCCAGGAGGAGAACCCATGTCCCATCCCTGGAGGCACCTCCTGGCTTAGCCTAAAGCTAAGGCTCTGGTGGGCTGGCCTTCCAGCGGTTTGGCAGCTACATTTTTCTGAGGCTCTGGGGCAAGGCTTATCCCTGACCCGGCCAAAGTTTCTGGAAGGCGGGATCCCCAGTGCACCTTCCCAGTGGTCCCCACATTGCAGGGACCCAGGATCTGAGAGCAGCCCGGAGGGCAGAGGGGTCAGGTCTGGGCTGGGACCCCAGAGTTGGTAACAGGGAAGGAGAGGGTAGCTGGGTTACCACCAAGCCTGCTTCGGAGGCTCCCGGTCCTCCAGGCTCCTCTCTGCCTGGCGCATGTGGACTTGGAAGGCCCGCACCAAGGGCCATCAAGTTCTCAGGCCTCCAATCCCCGCTTCTTCCTCCTTGTTCCTCTAGGTACCTGGGAACCTGGGCCCTGGAGACCAACAATCTTGGGTTCAAGCCTTGCCCTCTCTTACTAGCTGTGCAACTTTGGAGGTGACTGACTTCACCTGTAATGTGGGGCTAAGGCAGCTGCCGCTCTTTCCCCATCGCCCAATTTCTCGGCTTTTCTGCCAGCACTGGCTGTGTGTCAGCCCTGAGTTGGAGCCCTGGTTCTACCACCTGAGAAAGTCACCGGATCCATGGAGCCTCAGTTTTCCTCCTCCATAAAATGGGGCTATTGATAGTCCAGCCTTCATGGGCTGCTCTGAACTCACCTGGGGATGCTTGGCTCAGGGAGTGGAGAGGGTAAGAAAGGGAGTAGCTGTCGAAAGCTGTTTTATGTTGCTGCGTGTTGTTCTGAACAGTCAGCCTTGCCTCCCGCCCTCCAGCTTTTAGGAAGCGTTCAGTCTTGGGCTTGGAGCTCAGGGGCCGTGTGCCCCACAACCCTTTGTGTGCTGGGGAGGGAGAGCTGAGTCTGCTTTGGCCTAGACTTTGAGGCCAGCTTTCCCCAGCTCAGATCCAGGCCTCTGGGCATTGGGAGGTTGCTGTGCTTGTATGACTGGCTTTGTCCCCAGATTGGCAGCTGACCAAGGAAAGGAGGGACCCAGGTTTGAGGGAGGGCCAAGAGTGGAGGAGAGGGAAGGGGAACAATGGTTCTGGGAGCCCAGGAGTCCTGCTTGCGTCACTGTGAACAGGCGAGGGGGTGGGCCAGGGGACCCCTGGGCTCAAGGAACACCCATCAAGCCTTGGGTCTCAAAGGTGGGGTTACTGTTTAAGCTCCAACAGTGAAGCCTTCCGTCCTCTGCCTCAAGCCTGTACCTCTCCCTGGCTTGCCGTTTGTTTCTAAACCCTCAGCTCCATGACGGAAAGGTCTCGGTCTTACCCCCTGCTGCATCCCCAGTACCAGTGATGCAGCAGTGACTAATAGATGTTGAACGAGTGAGTGAATAATGACTCATCAGGTGGCCAGGGGTCAGCCTGACTCTTTCTAGATGACCAGACTCAGTGGTGCCGGGGGCATACTGCTGGGCCCTGGGTCCCCGTGAAGGCCACGGTTAACCCCGAGAGGGGTGGAACAGCCTGGTGCTTTAGGGCACAGCTGTGGAGTCAGCCTGGGTTCAGGTTAGAAGGGGGAAGACCTGGGGGTGGGGGGCGGTATTCTTCACCCTTTGTGGGCCTGGGCCAGCCCTGTCCTGGTGTCCACCAGGGTTACAGCCCCCAGGCATATTTCAGGTTTGTGCGTCATTGCTACCTCGATGTTGATGTCCTTCTTGGCTTCTCCAGGGCCACTTACCTATAAGGCTTTGGTTTGTTTCCCCGTTTCACTTGCCCCTGGCTCAGCTTGCCTCCTCTTTGCAGTTGGTTTCTGTGGGCACTCAGCCCCCTGGACATGCTGCTGGCCTCGCCCCTCCCCTGCCTGCTCTCCCACCACAAGAGCCTTTGCATCTACTGTTCCCTCTGCTGGGAATGCCGTTCCTCTTGGTCTTGGCTTGACTGCTTCTGACATGCCTCCCATCCTCCGAGGCAGCCCCATCCGCTCTGCAGCGTGTGGCCCGATCACTCTCTTGAATAAGCACGCTGCTGCTCTGCTCCGTTGCACTTAGCACAAATCTGTGAGCCTCTTGTCACGGTGCTTCTCTTTGCTCGTCACCTGCCTGTCTCCTTAGAAAGTCAGCTCTGTGCTGGCTGGGCCAGGGTCTGGCTTGCTTCCCCAGTGCTTGCATGGTGCATAGCATGAAGGGATCCCTGCATTGCTGCCTCAGAGCAAGGCTTAGCATGCGGTGCAGACAACAGTGAATGAATGGACACAGGAGCCAGTGAGTAGACGAATAAGAAGCTGGCCTTTGAAATCAGACTGCCTGGGTTTGTAACCTGACCTGCCATCCTTGGGCAGATCTGCCTCTCTAGATTTCAGTTTCCTCATCTGTAAAATGGGGATAACAGGTGTGATTACCATGTAGGGTGGTTGTGGGATTTATTATTATGTATTGGAGTACAGGTGGTTTACCTTGCCTTGTTAGTTTTAGGTGTACAGCACAATGATTCACTTCCCTTATAGGTCATTGCAAAATACTGAGTATAGTTCCTTGTGCTACATACTAGGTCCTGGTTGATTATCTATTTATTTTTGATTGGTGCATAGGCTCAGTGGTAAAGAATCCGCCTGCCAATGCAGGAGACGTGGGTTTGATCCCTGGGTTGGGAAGGTCCTTTGCAGGAGGAGATGGCAACCCACTTCAATATTCTTGCCTGGGAAAATCCTATTGACCGAGAAGCCTGGCAGGCTACAGTCCATGGGGTCACAAAGGCCTGGCTCAGCAACTGAGCACATTTGCACAGAGTTGCTTTCCAATGTTGTGTTACTTTCTGCTGTGCAACAACACGAATCAGCTCTAGGTATACATAGAGCCCCCTTTCCATTTTATGGATTGTAATGTGTACGTTAATCCCAACCTCCTAATTTATCCCTCCCAGCCTTTCCCCTTTGGTAACTGTAGGGTTGTTTTCTGTGTCTCAGTCTCTTTCTGTGGTGTGGATTAAATGACAGCTCCGATAGCTCTAAGCACACAATATGTGAGTATCAGCTAGGCTTCACAGACATCCCGTGTGCAAATGCCAACCCTTGATACCCCCCTGCCGCACCCCCACTTCTCCTATAGTCTTCTTCATCTCGGGAAATGGTACCTCCCACTGTTGTGGCACGGCAGTCATCCTTGACTTTTCTCTTTCTTCCACACCCACATCTGATCCTTTGGCAAATCCTGATGACTCTACTTGAAAGAAACCCCGAAATCAGCCATGTCTGTCTCTCCCACTGTTGCTGTCCCCAGCCAGGCCAGCACTGTCTCTCGCCTGGACTCCACCAGCCTCTGACTTTTCCCACTTTTCCGCAGGCTTCTTCAGGCTGTGATCCACTCAGAAACCAGAGAGACTCTTTAAAAACACAAATCAGCCCCTGGCTCGCTCTCCCCTACCCCACTGGCTTCAGGCGTCATAGAGAAAATCTGAGCCCAGCCCCTAGAAGACCAGCGCCAGCCCTCAGGGCACCCGGAGACACCAGCTCAGGGCCGTTGCACTTGCTGTTCCCCTGCCCAGGACTTCTCATGCCCCCTCTCTGCGGGGCTCACCGCCTCCCTTCGCCCAGGTCTCAGTCCATGGTTGCCATCCTCATCGCGCTGACCCTCCTCTCCAGACTCCAGCCCTTTCCTTCTCTAGCCTAACCCCTCACCGTTTTCTCTCTAACTTGTCTTGCTCCCTGGCCCTTGGTATCGGCCTGTTTCTTTATCTCTTTCTTCCCTAGAACATGTGCCTCCCAAACTCGGGGACTGTGTCTTGCTGTCCAGAAAGCCTCTCGGTTTTTAGGACAGTCCCTGGCAAGAGCATGTGCTTGTTGGTTGCCCTGATGGGCCAAGTGAATGAATGAGTGCTATTAGGATCATTCTGGCTCTGCAGAAAGCCAGAGAGAGAGAAGCTGAGGAGAGAGTTAATACGATTGTGCCTAATAAGAGAAAATCCAGTGGCCTGACCCTGCCCGTCTTCTGCCAGAGACCAGTGGGCTTTCTGTGGCTGGGGCTCAGTCTGCCTGCTGCTATGGTTACCAGGAGCCACGGCCTCCAGAAGAAAGGCAAGGCCAGGCTGACTCTGCTGTTCTACTCAGCTTGTCACATGTCCTCCTTGAGTGGTCCAGAGTCTGGTGGAGAAAGATCACATTCAAAGAGAGGTGGCCACCCCCAATGTCTTGGCTCCATTGTGCTGGATGGAGAGAGGACAGAGGGGCTGGCTGTTCTGGAAAACGGTCCATGCTCAATCCGCACGTGCTGGGGACCAAGCCAGGCTCTGGAGGGGACTCACAGGTCAGCAATCCGTGGTCCCTGCCTGCAGGGAGGTTTCTGGCAGCTGGGAGTTCCAGGAGACCAGGGAAGGCTTAGCTGTGTATAAAAATAGCCCGTGCTCTCTCTGCCTGAGAGGGAGGAGGCAGGCACCTAGGGAGCCAGCGAGAGAGCGCTACAGTCCCTCCTTCCTGCTGGCCCCTCACCCTGAGGCAGCCCCGTGGCCTGGGACGGAAGGGCCCCTACTTCTGCAGTGCTGGAGTCCTGGGTTCTTGGCACCCAGGAATGAAGCAGCATCTTCTCTAACATCAGGCCCCACGGGAGGCCAACAGATTAAAGCGCTTGCTCAAGGCCTCGCAGCTGGTATGGCAGAGCTTCCAGAAGGGTGTCTGCCTCTTCCTGTAGCCCTCACTGGGCAGTGATGTCCTGGGATCATCCTTATTTTTCTGGTCTTTCAGCTGGACACTCCATCCCCAATCCTCACTGCAGAGAACAGACTCCTGAGCTCCGGAAAGTCTTGGGGACTGACCACAGCTCCCTGAGGAGCTCCTGCAGAGCTTGGAGGTCCAGGGCTGAGGCCTGTTGCTGTCACATCACTGTCTGTGCCTCAGCCTGCACGTGGCTTTCTCCACTTCTGTGTCCCTTCCTTGTCTCCTCTAAGGACACTTTTGATGACATGGAGACCTCACCTGGGTAATCTAGGATGATCGGATCTCAGTATCCTTGACATCTCAAAGGACCCTTCTCCAGATAAGGTCACATCCACAGGTTCCAGGGATGAGGATGTAGACTTATCTTTTGGGGGCCACCATTCAACCCACTGCAACCACCAGCATTATCACTGCTATCAGCATCCTTATCAACATCAGTTAAGTACTAATATGTACCAGGCTTAGTCCAGGTACTTTTCCTGTACCATCTCCTTTAGTCCCTAAGACAAACTTAGGGCAGGCACTGTCATTATCCCATTTAATAAGGGCATTGAGGCTCAGGGAGAAGTCAGCGCTTGTCCAGGATCTCCCTTGAAACCCAGGCAGTCTGATTTCAGTGTCTCCTGCCTTGCTATAGTTACCTTGCTCCACCCCATCCTGTTTCTGATCATACAGATAATTCCATGGAAGAATCAGTGTGGGGCAATGAGCACCCAAATGGGCAGCAAGGTGGTGGGTTCTGACCTAGGTTCTGCCACTAGACAGCAGCAGATGCCGCCGGGTCTCTTCCCCACTCTGGGCCTCAGTGTGCCCACTGGCAAAAATCGGAAAGTGGTTGGTTCGGATAATCTCCAAGATCCTCCCAGCTCTGAAGTTCTGTGATGCTGGGTGTCATCTGTCAGCTTGCTTCTATTCAAACGCTGCCCATAGCTCAACTCTCTAAATCTGCTACCTACTGCCAGAGATGGGTTTGCTTGGAAGGCTGGAGGAAGGGGTACCAAGTGCTGGTGACAGAGACACGAAGGGTGGTGCTGGCTTCCCTACTTTCCCTCTCTCTTCCCGTACCACCAGGCTGGCAGCACCCTGCTGTGGAAGGACTAGGGGGTGGGGGTACTCTCTTCTCTTGGAGCCCAAGACTTTTGGTCCATACATTCTGGGAGGGATTCCAAAGCTGAGAACTGTCATGGTTGTTGGGAACAGAACCCCAGACCCACAGGCTTTAGCCAGAAGCTGGCCCTCACAGTAGACTCCAGAAACCATCTGGGGGCTGGAAAAGTCCTTGTTGATCATCTAAGGCCAAGAGACTGGGAGAGGCCACAGCGACCCGATCCCAAGCCTCCTGCCCTTGGAAAGGGGGGGAAACCCACAAAACAGGCTGAGGGGAGTCTCTGAACGTTGCTTCCAAAACCTGGCCTGCTCATTAGGAGTCGTTTGTTTATAAGTATAAACAGATTTTAAAAGTCCTTTTTAGATTGTGAACTCAGGCCCTTTTCCTCTGGCTTTTTCCTCTGCTTCTAGGTACAGAGCACGACTGTTTGCATTTCAGCTAAGAGTGGGGAGTTAAGTTAGGGACAGAATTGCCAACATTCATTAGCAGATGAGATTGACATCTCAGCAGGGGCCAGGGGTGGGGCATCCTTCAGGTCCACCCGATTCCCCACGGACACATCCCCCGACAAATCCCCAGTTGAGGGCTCCTGGTAGAGGTAAGCCCGGAGTTGAAGGAACCGGGGTGTATACCTGCCGAGTTCATCTCCCCTCGCCCCGCCTCAAGCTAAGCCTCACCCCTCTTTCAAGGCCCGGGTCCAAACACTGGCTCTGCTCCCCGGTCTCTGCTGGGTTTGTCCCTGCAGGTGTCTGGGCAGAATGAAACCTGGCTGTGTAACCTTGGGCCAATTGCTCACCCTCTCAGGGTACAGGAGTTTTAAGTGGGGAGGTTTGTTGGGAGCCAGGCCCCAAGCGCGAGTGGAAGAATTCGACCCTCCTCGCGGTTCACGCGCCACCAGCCTCCCCTGGCTGGGTTTCAGGCAAAACTGAGAATTTTTTGGTTTTTTTCCGGTTTAGTTTCGTGTGCTTCCAGCGGCAGCGGGGCTGTTCCACCACAGTCCCCAGGAAATTGTCCACGTAGGACAGAGCCTTCCCGAGGAGAATGAAGTCATCCGTTCCTTTTTTTAAAATTTTTTGTTGCCTTCTCCTTCAACACGAGTCAGCCGGCCTCTGCACTCTCCCCCGCGCAAACAACAGACCCGGCGAGGTGGGGCCGGCTGGGCCGGCGTGGGGATGGGGCGAGGAGCGAACCCCACGGGCCGCGGGTGCTGCCGCGGGGTGGGGAGCGCGCCCCCTCTTCGGCCCGGTCCTGGCCCAGCACCGCCCCCCGCCCCGCGTCCACCCTCGACTAACCCCGGGAGCGCCCGAAAGGTGAGCTCCCGGGAGGCCCGCTCGGCGAACAATAACAATAAATAACGCTTCCTTGTCAACGTAATAAAAACGGAAACGGTTACAATGTTTTTTAATAAGCGTCCCCCATCAATCTCTCCCGCCCTCGCTCGCGCGCTCCGGGGCGGCCGCGGGCACCGGGGGGTGCGGCGCCGGGGGAGGACGACGCCGGGACTGGGGGGGAGAGCCCGAGCACAGCAAGTGAGAGACGAGGGGCGCGGGCGGCCGGGGTCACGCGCGCCGGGAGAGCCGGGAAGCGGCCGCGGTGAGTAACACCGTTGCCATGGCGACGTGGCCGGGAGGAACAGGAAGCGGCAGAAATAGCTGCCGCCGCGGCCCGCGCGCCGGCCCCTCCCCCCGCGAGCCCGTTACCACGGAGACCGGTCGCGCGAGGCTGCGCGGGCGGCCGCGGCCTCCGGCGCCCCGGCCCGCGCATGCGCCCCGGGGCCAGCCCCGCGCGGAGGACGCGGGGTCGAGGGGCGCGAGGAGGGGGTCAGACGCTGCAGCTCTGGCCCCGCCGGACCCCCAAACTTGCCTAGCTGCCCGCTTGGATTAGAAGGGGGGGAAAAAAAGAAAAGCAAAACTGTTTGTTGTTTGCGTTTGTAAGAGCAGCCCTGCCTTTGTTTCTGGCGGATTCACTGGTTTCCAGGCGTCGGAGGCGCGGTGCCTGGAGGGGTAGGGGCAGGGACCCGTCAGCCCGCGCGGTCCCAAATGTTTTCTGGGCGCCAGGCGCTGGGTCGTGTCCGGGACGCCGAGGGAGACGCGGAACACCCGCTCTGCCCTCCAGGAGGCCTGGCCTGGGACGGTCTAATGAGCCCCTGGAGCTACCCTGGCTGCCTGAAGCCCTCTCTCAGCCTGACCTTCCCATGGGGGCCGGGGGGTGACTTCTTTCAGGTGATGCCCAGGAATTCCCCCGTCCCCACACACACCTCGAGTTGCCTGGTCCCTTTCCCCTCATATCACCTTCCCCAGATTCTAACCGGCAGAGAACACAGAGGGAGAAGTGAAATCTAGGCAAACCCCAGGCTCCCTCTCCACTCCCTGTTCACCAGAAAACTGTGAAACAGTCCACCCACCCCCCTACCCCGCCACAAAAAAAAGTTGAGGGAACCTAAATGTTTCATAAACAAAAGCCACTCTGCAACAACTTGTTTATGTGGAAGCCTGGCTGCAGCGTTGCACGTCTGAGGCTGTGTGTGTGTGTGTGTTGTGGAGGGAGGGAGGGGACACATCTCAGGCTGTTTGTGCAGGATTTTTTTTTTTTCCTCTTCGGATTTTGTTTTTAATAAGGGTCAGAGGTCTGGGCTTCTGTAGGGAAGGAGAAAGGGTCACCTCGGATGGACAGGCCAGGAGCTCTCAGGACAGGTCAGGGGGCCCAAGTGCTGGGGCGGAAGCCAGGAGCCTGGGTCTCCTCATCTGGCACTGCTCCTGGCAGGTAGGGTGGTGTCGGTGGGCTCTAGGCTCTCTGGGCCGCTCCCCAGGGTATGGCTCCAGTGCGGACCTAGGCCAAGGGCTGAGACCTCTCTTCTCCGGCCAGGACAACTGGGCAAACAGAGCGGCCCAGGTCTCTAGAGTTTTCTATAATGGAAAGGAGACGCTTTTGTTTTGTTGTATGGGGCAGACTTAGATTTTCAGCATCCAGGCTGACCAGATGGGAATGTAGGGAGCGTGTGTGCACAGAAGGGGGACTGCTGCTTCAAATCCCCTCCCCCTGCCCCCTCCATCCAGCCTGGTTCCCCAGTGTGACCTTGTGTAGGCTGCCGGGTTTCTGGCCACTCAGCCTGGGGAGAGCAAAGGCGAGTGGGAGGGGCTTGGGTGAGTTTTCTTCTCTCATTTTCTCTCCCTCTTTTGAGGAGCGAGAGAAGGGCCCCATCCCTGACGGGATTGATCAGAAGACTTCTGGCCCACTGTGGCTGACTTAGCATCATATTTATCCCTCCTCTTCTTGGAGGAGGAAAGAAAGACACAGAAGGGAGCTGGGAGTAGTTGGTAAAATAAAGATAAAATGAAGACAACCTTCGTCCGGAGGGCAGTAGCCTGTGCTGAGAACCAGGACTTCGGAATCAGTCCTGATGGTGAACCCCGTTGGCTTCCCCAGAGCTTGTAGGTCTGGACAATAAGAACAATGCAATGCCTATCTCGAAAGTTGTGATGGTTCTGTTAAGTTACGCACAAAAGCTCTTAGCACAGTGGCAGGTACAGAGTAGGTGCCTAGAACATGGCGGCTCTTACTGGAGCTGGAGGAGGTTTACCACTCTCCATGGTGTGACTCAGGATTGCCCCCTTGAGCCCTGAGGTCCGTCTTTGGCACAGGCTCTGCCACCAACCCACTGTACAATCTGAGGCAAGTCGCTTACCTTCTTGAGGCCTCAGTCTTCCCATCTGGCAAATGGGGATAATACTTACAACCACTGATGGGGAATGTAACCTTTGCCAGGCACGACTGCACAGTCCTTGAATTTCCCTATCTAATTTAGCCTTCAAATAACCCTGAGAGGTAAGTACCAGGATGATCCCAGTGTCACAGGTGAGAGGACAGCCTCGGATGAAGTCACTGGCTGGGGATTACACAGCTAGAAAGTGGCTGGTATTACAGAGTTGGTCACATGGTGGATGGTCATGAACACTGAGAGCAAGCATCCGGTTGTTTCTATTACTACTGTTCTCCCCACCTTCCTGCTCATTCTCTGACCTTTTTTGTGGCTCAGGCCACCGCCCTCCCTTTGAATCGACACTCTGGGCTTCAGCCATTCTGGACCCTCCTGAGACCGGCAGAGACTCAGCATTCTCAGTGGGAGACACCCTCAGGGTACATCTGCTTGTGGAGAGCCAAGTGGGCCCCACCAGGCCCTGCGGTCAACCTGGCAGCACACCCCAGTTCTCCCACCCTGTCTGTTCCTCCCTGCTATTTATCGCCGAGGTTTGGGGTCCCCCATACTTCCCGGTGTCACGTGTGGAATCCAGATGCTGCTGTTAATCGAGTTGGAAGCCGTAAATCTCCCTTATTGTCCCAGCGCCCCCTCCCCTCTGCTGTGCTGTCATTTAAGGCACTGGTGGGATAGGCAGCCCCCCAGCCCCGCCCACATGCCCTAGGCTTTGTTCCCTCTCCAGGCATGAAATGGCCCCGGTTGAGTTGTGGTTGTGGTGTCCACTGCCTACATTTGAATCCTGGCCCTGTCCCTTCCTGGAAGTGAAGCTTTGGCCAAGCACTTAACCTCCCTGGTATCCTCAGTTTTTCTTCCATAAATTCAGGATGCGCAGAGCCACTGGCTGTCTCACCAGGTGGTCAGTGTGTTATGAGCGCTTCTCCCTGCCCGGCTCCCAGAGGGTCTTTAGGATGTTACTGGTTATCGCGTGTGCTTTGCTGCACGCTGGGTGGTGTCAGGCATTAGCTCGATGAATTTTCAAACAAGTACATTATTACCCCATTTTATAGATGAGGAAGCTGCGCTCAAAACAAGGAAAGTGAGGTGCCCCAAGGCCACAGGGCCAATTAGTAGAGGAACTGGGATGAAACCAGGCAGGCCTGTACGACTCTGCAGCCCTCGCTGTAACCCCAGGTTCCCTACCCTCGCCACTGGAACTCCTCTGGGGCTTTCCGCCGAGGTCTGCAATGACAGCATCATTAGCTCTGCCCAGAGCTGTTTCTATAACCCAGGCCTGAGAGACACTGGGTTAATAGGTCCTTAATAAAGCCAGCAGAGGCGTCTGCATCTTCCTGGGGCAGGGGCCAAGGAGCCAGGTGCAGCAGAAGAGTCCTAATGAAAATACTGGGGAGGGGGAGGGGCCGTGGGCCAACCGCCTGCTCCTGTGTCAAAGTCAGTCCTTTCGCCTGGAGTCACTGAATGCCTCCCTGTGTAGGGGACAGTCACCTATCTCTCACTCCACTCATTCTTTGTTCCTTTCATCAGGGGCAGAGTGCCGGACCAAGAAGTGGAAGACCAGCTCGTATGTGACCCTGGGGAAATGACCTCCCAAGTGGTTCCTCACCCCAGTTGAAGTGCCTTAGAAGACTCAGGAGACCTCACATTTTGGGGTCATTACTACTAGTTTTGTGGTCATGTTGTTACAGTGAAGGCAGCTGCTCCAGAGCAACTGGCTTTGGGAGGTGTTCAGTATGGATGTGAGAGTTGGACCATAAAGAATGCTGAGTGCTGAAGAATTGATGCTTTCAAACTGTGGTGCTGAAGAAGACTCTTGAGAGTCCCTGGGACAGCAAGGGGATCAAACCAGTCAATCCTAAAAGAAATCAACCCTGAGTTTTCATTGGAAGGACTGATGCTGAAGCTAAAGCTCCAATACTTTGGCCACCTGATTCGAAGAGTGGACTCACTGGAAAAGACCCTGATACTGGGAAAGATTGAAGGCAGGAGGAGAAAGGGGTGACAGAGGATGAGATGGATGGATGGCATCACCAATTCAATGGACAAGAATTTGAACAAACTCAGGGAGATAGTGAAGGACAGGGAAGCTGGTGTGCTGCAGTCCATAGGATCACAAAGAGTCAGACAAGGCTTAGCAACTGAACAACAACAGCAACACATTCATTAAGCAGTCATCATTTGTTCACTCACTTACTCACTCAACAAATGTTTATCACTGTGATCTGTGCGGGGCACCAGGCCAAGTGCTGGGGCAGATACAAGATCAGACTAGACCTACAAATCAGGGAAGAATGGTGGACAGGTGTCACCCTTGGTTGCGAACTCCACGCTTGGTAAAGGCTGTGTTGAGACGCCTACACTGAGGATTCTGAAGCTGCATCCTGGCTTTGAGAAGAAGAATGCTATGATCAATTAGTCATGTCTGCCATGAGCACAGAAAGGGAATCAAGGCCAATGCCTTTGCCGGCCTTAACGCTAAAGAACGGGGGGAACCTCAGACAGGAGACCCTTTTGACTGTGCCTGCTCTGCTACATGACCTTGGGCAAGACATGGACCTGCTGCCTGCCTCCTTTCACTCCTTTGGAGGCACAGGCGCTGACAGGAGAGTCTGCATTTTTAGCAGTCGAAGGAGCTAGAGCGAGACAGCCCAGTCTTCCTCTTAGAACTCATCTTGCTCTGGGCAGATGTGAGAATCAAATGTGAGACTCCCCTACGTGGAAACACAGGGCTGTCAGTGTGTGTGTGGTGGGGTGGGAGCCCAGGAAAGATGGTCCCCAGCTGCTCTGCTGACTGTCCTAGTCCAGACCTCAGCTTCTCTACGTGCACAATGCGGAGGATGGGGAGGGGAAGTGCTGAAGTGCTCCCCAAATCTGCGTGTGATTCCTGTCATGCTGAGGCCCTTGGGGGACAGGAAGGCAGGAGGAAAGAGGAGCCTCTGGAGACGAGGTGGTGGGAGGGAGCTCTCCAGTACTCTTGGCAAAGTCCGAGACCCCCTCCAGGGGTGGCAAAGAGGCTGGGAAGGACGTGGGGGAGGGATGTGGGGCTGCTGCAGCACCCAGGGGGAAGCTACATCTTCTGGGTTCGTTCTGAGGGTTGTTCGGCTCCACTGGAGTCTCTTTCCCAGATGCACCCCATAGATGCCATCCCTGAGCAAGGAAGGGAAAAGAGAAGAGAGTGGGAAAGGTGAGGAAGGGTTGGAGGCGCGGAGACTCCTGACTGGTGGGAGTCCGGGTCCCAGGCGGTGATGCCCCCGGCCCCAGGGAGAGTGGAAACAGCAGAAGGAAGACAAGGGCAGATCCCTGGAAGCCATGGAGCCACCAGCAGTCCTCCAAAACAGATCCACCAGGTCTCCACAAGCCTGACTCGGGGGGTTGGGGCACCGAGGCTGTACGATCCACCTGCCTTTAAAATCCCTCGTGGTTCCTTGTTGCCTTAAGGTGAAGTCTGAACTCCTTTGAGGTAGCACATGCTGCTGGGTGAGGTCTGGGGGCCTGAATCCAAGCCTCAGTCCAGCCACTATCAATTGTGTGACAACCAGCAACTTATATAACCTCTCTGACAACCAGCAACTTATATAACCTCTCTGCTGCTGCTGCTAAGTCGCTTCAGTCGTGTCCGACTCTGTGCGACCCCATAGACGGCAGCCCACCAGGCTCTGCCGTCCCTGAGATTCTCCAGGCAAGAATACTGGAGTGGATTGCCATTTCCTTCTCCAATGCATGAAAGTGAGAAGTCAAAGTGAAGTCACTCAGTCGTGCCTGACTCTTAGCAACCCCATGGACTGCAGCCTACCAGGCTGCATGGGATTTTCCAGGCAAGAGTACTGACGTGGGGTCCCATTCTGGATCTCAGTTATCACATCCGACAATGAGGATGATAATAGTACTCACGTAAGAGGATTGTAGCATGAGTGGAAGAATTGATGCTTTTGAACTGTGGTGCTGGAGAAGACTCTTGAGAGTCCCTTGGACAGCAAGGAATTCAAACCAGTCGATCCTAAAAGAAATCAACCCTGAATATTCACTGGAAGGAATGATGCTGAAGCTGAAGCGCCAATACTTTGGCCACCTGATGCAAAGAGCCAACTCATTGGAAAAAACCCTGATGCTGGGAAGAATTGAGGGCAAGAGGGAAGGAGGTGACAGAGGATGAGATGATTGGATGACATCACTGACTCAATGGACATGAGTTTGGGCATCCTCTGGGAGATAGTGGAGGACAGAGAAACCTGGCCTGCTGCAATTCATGGAGTCGAAGAGCGTCGGACAGGACTGAGTGACTGAACAAGAGGAGTGAGTGAGCTTCAGTGCTTGCCTTGGGCTTAGCATGGTGCTGGATGCAACAGAACCGGTCAATGGCAGATGGCATTGTTATCACTGTTTAGTCGATAAGTCGTGTCTGACTCCTTTGCGACCCCATGGACTGTAGTTTGCAGAGTCTGCTCCATGGGATTTCTCAGGCAAGAATTCGGGAGCGGGATGCCATTGCCTTCCCAACCCAGGGATGGAACCCGCCTCTCTAGCATTGGCAGGTGGGTTATGACCACTGAGCCCCCAGGGAAGCACTGTTATTATTATTGAGTCTAAAACTTGGCAGAGCGTGATGATGACGCCGAAGGCCCTGACCGCGTGAACCCCAGTCCTCCTCGCCCATCTCCTTAGCGCCAACCACTGGCCTCCACCGGGCTGCTCTGTCCTCCTGACGCGCCATGTTCTTTCGGGTCAGGCTCCTGGGCCTTTGCCCGCACGGTGCGCTCTGCTAGGAGTGCCCTTTCTTCTCCCTGCTGCTTTTGGGCCTCGGTCTGCTGTCAGCTGCTCTGGGAACCACCCTCCTGGCGAACTGCTCCGCATCCTCTCTGCATCCAGAGTTCTGTGCACATGCGGCCCATGGCTGTCGCCCACGTGGCGCCCGTGTTTACCGCCTCTCTGACTCTCCTACTTGGGCCAGTCCCCAAGCTGTAAGCCCTCACGGTGGACGGACGCAGACCACTCCCCACTCCTGTGCTGCTTCTTCCTTATCAGACAGAAGCAGGAGGCCTGAGCGCCCCTCTGATGAGTCCTGTGGGAGCAGTTTCTGTGACATGCTGGGGCCTCTAAGTTAGCGCTCAGCACGAGGGGAGGTTCAGAGGCCCCCCACCCTCCCTCCCGCTCCCT
>SJXQ01012888.1:984498-1012333 GCA_006408695.1 Aepyceros melampus
TTTCCTAGCCCCTCCCCTGCTTACCTTCACTGCCTTCTGCTCCTGGCCTGGGAAGAGCCACTAATCTACGGAGCCAGGTGGGAAATGCCTGGGGTGGGTGTGTGGGGTAGATGGGCACCAGATACCCAGGTCCTATGGGAGCTGCTGGGGGCAGAGGGGACGTCCCCTCCCTGCCCTGTGAGCTGTCTGCGGTGCGACGGCAGCCAGGGGTGTGGCTCTGTGGCCAGCGCCATGGGAGCGCTTGTCCCCACCCTTCTCATTCTGTCCCTGTCTGGTCACGGGGCTTCTTCCTGCCACTCACTGCAGGGCAGCCAGGTCTCCATGTCCTGGCAGAGGGAGGCTGTTTCTCCTGTCTGGGTGGACGCTCTATGGCCAGCCACTGGCCCCAGACTGAGTGCCTCTGCAGGATGTTCACGCTGAATGAAGTCCATGTGGCAGATGAGAGAGCCGAGGCCCGGGGCGAGAAAGGAGCGTGTCACACAGAACCCCATGTCGTTTTCTGTAGCTCATTGCCTTGCCAGGAGAGCAGAAGACCCACAGACTTCGGCTTTGACCTTGAGGAAATGGAGAAACTTGGACCTCAAAGGCAGATTTCCGTGGCTAAGCCATGGACAGGCTGTGTGACCTTGGGCACTTTCCCTAACCTCTCTGAGCCTCAGGTGCGAGTGAGGTTGCATGAGATGACAACCACACAGGGCCTAGCAAGGACCAAACAGGTGCTTTTGTATAATTAGGGAACAGTTAGGCCTACTGTGAACAAATGCAACCAACGGAATTTGTTTTTATGCAGACGTGGCCATTCCCCTGCCCTTTTTTATGTTATGGAAAAATCCTCAATGTTCGAAAAGGAACCATTACAGGTTTATCTGTGTATAAGTTGGAGGGTCGGAGAAGGCAATGGCACCCCACTCCAGCACTCTTGCCTGGAAAATTCCATGGATGAAGGAGCCTGGTGGGCTGCAGTCCATGGGGTCGCGAAGAGTCGGACAAGACTGAGCGACTTCACTTTCACTTTTCACTTTCATGCATTGGAGAAGGAAATGGCAACCCACTCCAGTGTTCTTGCCTGGAGAATCCCAGGGACAGGGGAGCCTGGTAGGCTACCATCTCTGGGGTCGCACAGAGTCGGACACGACTGAAGCAACTTAGCAGCAGCAAGTTGGAGGGTACCTGGCATACCTCCTGCTCTGCCCCTAGAAGCTGAGACCTCAGGAGAGGGACTTAATGGCTTTGGACCTCAGCTTGCTCATCTGCAAAATGGGGATAGTGGCACCTCCCTCCAAGGACTGCTGTGGGGCTCAGTGAGATAACTTAGGGGCACAGGAGGGTCTGTGATTACAGTCTTAGAGATCCTGTCTTCTTTAAAAAAAAAAAAAAGAACTGACCACTTATTTTCCATTTTGGCCATGAGTCAAGTGGGATCTTGGTTCCCTGACTAGGGATCAAAGCTGCACCAGCTGCGTTGGAAGCATGGAGCCTTAACCACTGGGTCACCAGGGAAGTCCCCAGATCCCATCTTTTTTTTAGAAATTAAAGATACTCCTTATGGAGAACAGGCTTGCCTTTGGGTGTGGACTTGGCCAGGGAGACCTGGTCTCAGGGACTGCATTTCCTGGGGAGGGGTGGGGTCCGGGGCTGCTGGGCCGAGCAAGCAGGGTCCCTCCAGGAAAGGGAAGCCCCACCTGGCAGCGCCCGCTGCCGCCTGGCCCCCAGCTGGCCATCTCTTCCTCCCCACCCTCGCTGGAAGCCTGTGTTGCCAGGCCTCCCCCTGCACTGCTGCCAGTGCCGCGGCCGCCCTTTTCTGAGGAGGCGGGGGATGGGGTGGGGTGTACATTTTCCAGGCGACGTTTCCCTGGCAGCTCTGCAAACTAATTGGCCTTTAATGTGGCATAGTATTTATTTTAATTAGCAGGAAATTGACCAATTTCTTAATAAGGGGCTTTGTGGACGCTCCATATCTGGGCTTGGTGGTACGTGTGTGAATGAGGGGGGAATTGGCGATCAAGCAAGAATGACACCCACCGTCCAAGAGGGGACTCTTGGGTACCGTGGAACTTGGTCTTCCTGGCTGCGATTCCTCCCTTCATAGAGCAAGAGGGCCTGTCTTGAGGGCCAGGGAGGTGACAAGGACAGAGAGGATGGGCCTGCCCGTTTGGGAGCAAACTCTGGAGGCAGAGGGAAAGGAGGGCTCTGGGCCTGGGGACACACAAAGGGCCGGGGGCTGCCGCGGGCCTCCTGGGGATCTCACAGCCTCAGACTCTGCCTCTGACCTTGGCCTGGTGAGGTCTTGGGTCTAGGTCACCAATCTCCTGGCCTTAGCAATGCCCTCTCCCCATTTGAGGAATTAACAGAGTAAATCAGCAGTTCTTCTGTTGCTAAGTCGTGTCTCTTTGCAACCCCATGGACTGTAGCTTGCCAGGCTCCTCTGTCTATGGGATTTTCCAGGCAAGGAATACTGGAGTGGGTTGCTGTTTCCTTCTCCCGGAGATCTTCCCACCCCAGGGGTAGAACCTACTTCTCCGGCACTGGCAGGCGGATCCTTTACCAATGAGCCGCCAGGAAAGCCTGTGTAAATCAGCAGGGGTTTCTTAAAGGATAAATTCTTTTTCTTTGATCTGATAGAATCACCGAGGTTCCCCTAGCATATATAATGCCTGGCTACGATGAAATATCCCCTTTTCAAAATGTGGAGGTTTGGAGAAATGCAGTGTTTTTCTGAAGCCTCACAGATGGCTTATATCTGCAGGATATACCCATATCCTGCAGGACTGGCTTAACCATGGCTGCCCCCAAGGAAGGCTGCCCTGACATCCGGGTGAGCTCGGGGGTCTCGTCCATCTCCCCACTCTCCTTCAGTGTCCTGAGACAGTGCTAATGGGCCCATTCAGCATGTCACCTGGACTGTGTCCCCTGAGAGCAGGCACTGTGTCTATGGGCTCAGTTTATACCCCAGCATCAGGCATATGTATGTTTGTTGAATGAGTAAATGGGTGGGTGAATTATGGAGCAGAACTGAAAAACAACCAACCCTGTGACCCCCTAGTCCAGGACTGTCACACACCCCCTCACCTCTGCCTTGGGTGTCTTTATGATTTTATATTTTAATTGGGATGGTGCTGAGGGGGAATACACCCCTCTCCCTGACCATCTAACTCATCCTCTGGGGACGGTTCACCTCCTCTCACTGCCTTGGGATGTGATCCAGGAGCCTGTGTGCGCATGCGCCTCTTTGGGTGAAAGAACAATGCTTATTCTCTCCCTGCAGCTCAGCTTCCAAGGACCAGGGGAGAGGGCTACCCTCGGGTCTCGTGGTCTCACTGAGCCCTTCCAGGGGTCTCTGAGGATCTGCCTCGAGCACTGGCTGGGACAAGTGAAGCCATGACCTCTCCTGTCGGCCCCTAGCCCATCATTCTGCCTCTGCTGCCCCAAGGCCCTCGGACCCTCCCATCCAGAGACGCCCCAGGGACTCTGCTGCACCTCTGCCTGGACTCAGACCAACCACGTCCCCTGTTTATTTAATTGAAATCATTTATGCAATGCTTTCTCTCCACCAGGCACCGTTCTGGGCACTTTAGAGATATTTATCCCTCAGTATGAAGCAGGTGCTGTTATGTTCCCATTTTGCAGTCACAGAAACTGAGGCACAGAGAAGACAAGTGACTGACCCACTTCCCCCTCCCTGGCTTTCACTGCAGACCTCTGGGGCAGGGAGTTAGTCCTCACAGTCTTCTTAGGTAACTTCTGTGTCCATGATTCCATCCAGTTGCCAGGCCTTTGCTCACTCAGGTTACCTATGCTGAGACCCTGGCACAACGATGGAGCAAAGATACGGGAGCCAGCCCGTATCTTTTCAAACCCTGGAGCCAGCCACACCTGGGTTTGAATTTGAATCTGCCGTGGAGCTGTGTGATCCTGGGCGAGCAGCTTCAGGTCTCTCTGACCACCTGTTTTCTGAACACTAGGGGCAAAACTATCTATCCAAAAGGTCATTACAAGGAATCAGTAAGGGAAGTCAACTAAGGAACCTGTATCTGGCTTGCAATTTTTCATTAATAAAAATGAATTATTCTCTTTTTCTGCCCCAACTTGTCCTCCTGTCCTTCAAAGCCCAGTTATTCCAGAAGCCCTTGCCCCCTCTTTCCAGAGTAGAATCCCTAGTTCCAAGGTCCCCGGGACACGTCCTGTCTGTGTCACCTGGCCTGGTCATGTCCCCTCCCACCCTGGGACCCTCAAAAGCTCAGGCAGCGGGGAGATCAGGCCAGAGGAAGGCAGGGCTGTGCTGGGGGTAGAGTCGGCATTCTGGCCTCATTCACCAACATTTATCGAGCACCTACTGTGTTCTGGGCACCGTGCGTGAGACAGCCTTCAGGAAGCCATGCAGTGGGAGAGGCAGACGAGTGAACTGGCCGCCCCGCCTTGGTGGTGGTCAGGCTCAGCTCAGCCCAGGGCGGGGACCAGGGAATGCAGCCGGTAAGTCAGGAGCCTTTGGGAGGTGGGGATGGGAGCTGGCAGCCAAGGGAGGCGCAGGAGACCGGGGACATTCCTGGCAGAAGGGTGGAGGCTAAGGCAAGTGTGGTCTTGGGGAAACAGCTGGTCACTGTGGCCCCATTGGCTGGGCGTCATGGAGACTTCTCTACAGCCACCCAGCATCCCTGCCAGGTAACAGGTGCTGAGCAAGGCGAACAAGGGAGAGCTGGTCTCTGTCCCCAAGAATCACATTCCAGTGGGAGGTGCAGGGGAGCAGATATCAACCAAGTAACTAACTAAATAAACAAGATCACGACAGAGGGTGAAGAGTGAGTGAGGCCAGCAGAGCAGAGAGGAGGGAGAACTGGCCGAGGCTGCAGCCATCGCTGGCCTCTCTGCCGAAGGTGCTGGAACCCAGGAGGACTGAGCAGGGGGCAGAGGGCAGGGTCAGAGGGCATTCAGGCTGACTCCTGGATGGCTGAGGGCAGAATGGAGTTAGAGGAAAGAACAGAAGCCAGAGAGCAGGGCGGTCTCCAGGCAAGGTGGTTCCCTGGGGACTGAGAGGGGAAGGCAGATGCGAAAGCTCTCCAGGAGGTAAAGGAACGAAGCTTGCTGTTCTAGCTGGGGAGCGGGGGGTGTGGGGAGATAAGGCCGAACCCAGATTTCTGGACCTGTCCTTGGAGTGACTACGATGCCTGTTCGCTGACACGGTGATGAGCTCATCTTAGAACTTGTCGAGGGAAGGACCTGCAGGGGTTGGTGTGGGGGCGTGGAGGCAGGGGTTGGCCACTGAGTCCAAGACGTCGGGGCCTGCAGCTGTGGGTCAGAGGTGCCCAACAGTCCCGCCAGATCCTGCCTTGACCAAAGGAAAATCCAGGCCATCCTCTTCCCCTCTAGTGTCCCTGACTCATCCCAAGAGTCTGCAGTATGGCGCGGTCTAGAATCTTGAAGGCTTTTCCTCTGGTTCCCAGAGACCTTCAAAGTCCCCTTCCTGGCTCACACGTCCCTTCCACTGGGACCCAGTAATCCGAGGTTCCAACTGGAGAAGCGGGGAGGCTATTTCTGGGGAAGGAAGGGGTCCCGGGAGGCTCAGGCTCACCTCTCCCCACTCGGCTCTAAAAAGCACCCACCACGGCTGTGGGATTCTGGGTGCTGAGCTCTGGAGGGTACCCCACTCCTGATCCTGTGGGAAGGGATGGCTAGGGCTGGGGGTGGAGACTGTGGGCTCTTAAGCTGTGGTCCTGTGGCTGTCGGGTTGGGTCCCCGGCTCCCTGGGCATTATTCTCTTTGAGGGGGCGTTCCTCGCCTCCTCGCGGTGGGCGCTCTGTGTCTGTTTTGTCCCCACCACTGGGGGCTGGGCTGGGACCCAGCTGGGCTCTGTCACTGGGCCTTCAGACTGATGGAGGAAGGGATGTGTGTGTGTGTGTGTGTGTGTGTGTGTGTGTGAGTATGGTGTGTGTGTGTGAGAGAGAGACAGCCTGCCTGAAACCTAATTGTCCGCTGTCTAATCCGTCAGCCGGAGGACAGCTTGCCAGCCCCTCCCTGGCAGGCTGATAAATGCCGACTGCGGCCCCCCTGCGCCAGGCCGGCCTTAATTGGTATCAGGACGTGCCTGGACTCGATCCTCCCAGCCCCTGCCTTCCTTGCCTCCTGCCTTCCTCTCCTCCAGCCTGCAGGCCTCCACCCCTGGCAGAGCTCACCTGCTGCCACAGCCCCAGGTGGAGGCTGTGAGACCAAGAAAGACAGCTCCACTTATGTGGCACCTTCTGTATGCCTTCTGCACACCCTCCCCCACCCTCACGCAGCCCTGTGAGAGGGAGACCAGCTTGCTTTCCCATGCACACACACGGGACATGTTTCCTGAGCCCTCCACCTGCCCACCCCCAAGCAGGCTGGGTGCTGGGGTCCACGGCGAACGGGGCAGACTCGCAGACTAAACTTCCTGCCCTCTCCCCAGGAGCTCCTCGTAATTGGCAGGAAGGGGCTTGTTCCCAGACAGTTGGCTGGTAGGGCTCAAGGGTAGGAGTTAACCCTTTGTCCATTTTAGGAAGTTCAGAGAGGTCTGGCAACCTGCCCGAGATCACACAGTGAGCCAAGGAGGGAGAGAGAGCAAAGTCGCCCTCCACAAGACCACACACGGTTGGTTCGCAGTGTTATGTGGGTCTGAACCACTAGGGCACAAGTTAGAAACTCAAGTGATTCTAAATGAGGGTCTGGGCGCCCTCTGGCTCTGGTGAGTGGGCCACTCAGGACTTGAGCGTAAGTTCTCCGTTCTCCACGCTGATGGAAAATCAGGGCGGGGCAAAGCGGGCAGGAGAGGGACAGCACCTCATTCATTCGTTCAGCTAGTACTTACTGAGAGACTGCCTTGACACAGAAAGGGCTAGCCACGTGATTTGTGGGGTTTTGTGCAAAGGAGAATAGGGGACCCTTGTCCAAAAAGTACTGAGAGTTGGGAGATGGCGACCCCCGAGGATTAAACCAAGTGGGGCTCCTGAGGGACTGTGCAGGCATCTGGCCCTCCTGCTGGGGAAGGAGCCCTGCAAGGAAAGAACCAAACCAGAGCGCCCCAGGCCGATTCTGACCTGACCCCCACCCCTTATCTGGAATTTTGAAATTAACCAAAGGTCTGAAAACCCAAAATTCTTTTGTAAGATGGTGGCAAATTCATTAGGAAGCAAAAATCTGACCTCAACCAACAGGAAACTATTTATAGCTTTATTTATTCCCCTTGATGTGAACATTTATACATTTCATTGCAAAGATATTTATGTACTTGACTGTGGGGGCTGCCCAGGCCCCGCTGGGGTGTCAGCTAAGCTATACCGAATGCGCCATATTGCTGTTCAGTCCCCGCACCCCTCTGGTCCAGTGGTTTAGGAGAAAGGATTTGGAATCACACAAGATGTTATCAATGCCCTGTATGGAATGATTGCCATGCCTTCCTTTTTTTTTTTAAGTGTAATTGACACACGGCATGTTAGTTTCAGGTGTACAAACTAATGATTTGATATTTGTATGTTTCTTTTTTCCCCTGCATCATCCAGAGAAGATGAGGGTCTGACAATAGCTCCGGTTCTGGCCTGCCTGTTCCTTGCTTGGTGGTTAGCTGCTTTGTGCTAGGAAGGGGGCTCACTGATCTGATGCCCAAAGGGGGTGGGTGGGTATCACTCTCAAGGTCCAATTGAATCTTTTATTTCATTGTAAAGGGATTGGGGAGAAGAGGTGAAGTCAAGCATCAGAGCAGTTTTCTTACGAAGAGAAGAGAAAACAGCTTCATTCAGTGTGCGTGTAATACATGCCCATCACCATGAAGAAATTAACACAAAAGAAGAAAGTAACAATAATCTGAAACCTACCTTCCCCACAGTGACTACTGTGGATGTTTCTGTGACTCCCCTTCCTTCCAGATTATTTTAGATATCTATTTTTTTTTCCAGAGGTGGTCTTCACCAGCCGGTGTTTTACAACCTACATTTTTTCCCCATCACTGAACAATGTGTTGTAGCACCCTCCCACCCCTCAGTCCTTGTTTTACAGGGAGACGAGGGAGTCTGAAAACAGGTAACCAGCTCAGACGACCCCCTTGTCAGCCATTCTTTGATGCCAGCTTTCCATGAATGTGTCCATCCCCAAGATGGCCTCCTCGTGCACACACCCACCTGTGATCTTAGGTCACGTCCACACATGCGGATGGCTTCCTAGGTGGCGCTAGTGGTAAAGAACCTGCCTGCCAATGCAGGAGACGTGGGTTCTATCCCTGGGTTGAAAAATCCCCTGGAGGAGGGCATGGCAACCCACTTCAGTATTCTTGCTGGGGAGATGACTCCAGTCTCCATGGAGAATCCCATGGAGATGCGGAGATCTCGGGTCCACACGGGGTGGGTACATCCATCACATGGGAGAGGCTGCCAGGTTTCCAAAAGCCCCGTGCCCTGCCTTGGGCCCGTCACTCCCGCAGGGCCGCTCTCTGATGATTGAAGAGCAGCCCATCCAGTCTGGGCAAGGGCCCTGCCACGCAGCCCCTTGCTCTGCAGCTGCAGGGGAGGCGGGTAGCCGGCAGGGGCGCCACATCGGCCCCCCGACCAGGGCTGTAAAGCTGCCTCCGTGGCTGTCCCTCCCTCTGTCTCCACTGGCTGACAGTCTTCTGTCCCTGGTCCCCCGAGGCCCCTTGGCCGCCGCCCCCAGCTGGGCCTCTGGTTCTCTCGTCTCAGATGGGGATAGAGGCTGGACCTCAGGCCCCATCACCCCCTTCATCACTTGAGCCTTCTCCTGATTTGCATGTCCTTAAGGCGCCTTGATTAATACCCCTTCCGAGGATCTTCTGCGCTCTAACCACGAGGGCTCTGATTGCAAAGTGGCCTCAACTTCGTTAAAAATAAGATAAATCCTCCTTCACGCAAGTGGAGCCCATGCTTCTCTGAATGGTAAGAGACCTGGAGGCGTCTCCCAGGAGCCTGTGAGCATAGCAACAGTGGAAATTTCTGGAAGGAATCAGGCCATTTTTCTAACCAGTGGTCTAGAGCCTATCAACACAGACATGAACTCTCGCGGTAGTTGCTGGAAGTGGACATCATCTTCCCCTTCACAGAAAGGAAACAGGCTCAGAGAGGGCAAGCTATGTGCTCAAGGTCACCCAGTCAGGACGTTCTCAGCTCAATCAGGATCTGAACCCGACAGTGTCTGATGCCGTGCCTGCGTGCGTGCTCTGTCGCTCAGTTGTGTCCGACTCTTTGCGACCCCACGGACTGTAGCTCGCCAGGTTCCTCTGTCCATGGGGATTCTCCAGGCAAGAATACAGGAGGGGGTTGTCATGCTCTCCTCCAGGGGATCTTCCCGACCTAGGGATCTAACCCGCGTCTCTGTATCTCCTGCATTGGCAGGCGCGTTCTTTACCGCTGAGCCACCTATGACCAGCCAGACGCTTATTGGACACTCTTCACTGCTTTGTTAAACACAGGCTGGGCCTGGAGCTCGGGGTGTGAGGAATATGAGGCTGGATGTCCTTGTAGTTGATGAAGGCTGGCCGCATCCCTAGGAAGGGGACCACGCGCCCCTCTGCTGTCCCCCAGCTGTGTGTTTTCACTTCTGGAGGTTGGAATAGGGCGTGCTGGATCTTTGTGGCTGTCACAGCCCAGACCTCCTGGGACCGTGGGCACAAGCACCATTGCACCCGTGCCATTTCCCGTGCGTGGTCTGATTCTCCCCTGTCCTCCCATCTGCACCATTAAGAGTGAGCCCCAAACGCAGCCCAGGACTTCTGCTTGCTCTCTGTTGCTTGGAAACGTTCTTTGGGGGGCCTCTGAGGGGCAGGATGGTCCCCAGGGTGGCAGGGAGTAGAGATCTATCTGGATAAATGCTCTGCCCTGCCATCCTCCTAGAGCATCTGCCTTCCCTGCCAGCTGCAGTTCTTTCTGCTTCTCATTAGGGCTGAGGTATGAGAGATGCGAGGTTTCAAATGCTCTGAGGGTAGCACAGCCTTTGTCTCCCTGGCTGAGCAGTTTCCCGGCCCACTGCTTCTGCTATTGCTCTTTCCCGGGTCCTCTCTTTCTCTCTCCGAGAGAGAGGTGGGCTGTCAGGGTCTCCCGGACCATTTGCAGGGTCTCTGGGGAGGTGGGCAGGCTGGACCCTCCCATGAGTTCCTGTTGTCTTTGGCCATCTCAAGGTTTGCTGAGGTGGATGTCCGGCTGAGTGTGGCTGTCCCCGACAGGGACCTGCCAAGCCACCAGGCCTTGGAGCAGGCGTGCACACACGGTTCACTGCCCTGAGCCCCGAACACGCCCTCCCTGGCCTCTGGAACACGGTGTGCCGGGCGCCCCACTTCCTGGGGAGCTGTAACAGGGTGCTCCCACTCCTCAGGGGACGCCTCTGGGTTGGGGGGCAGTGAGAGGACGGCAGAGGAGGAGGCACAGAGCAGGCTGGGAACATTCCCCCCGCGCCAGGCCTTGGGGCCCAAAGTGCGGGCACCTAGAACGGCGGCCCCTGGGCGCCTGCCCCCGCCCCGCTGTGCTGCTGGGCCCTCTCAGGGGAAGCTGCCCTCTCCTCCTGCATCTCTCTCCCAGCTGGGCCTGGGTGTACGAGTGAGCTGAGGGATGCTCGAGCACATTCTCAAAGCCGTTGGGTTTCAGAGACCAATACAATTTCCAAAGAAATCTTGAGGGACTGATGGGGTAATGACAGTTTTAAATTCTTCTAGGGAAGAGTGTTAATGGGAACAAACAAAACAAAGAAGCACACACATTAAAAACTGCATCATCGACTCTCACTTCAGTCCTTGAAATAAATTACATTTTAAAACCCAAAAGGTCCCTGCGACAACTAGCAGGGTGGGATGGGGTGAGAGGTGGGAGGGAGGCTCAAGAGGGAAGGGACATATGTATACCTATGGCTGATCCATGTTGATGTATGACAGAAATCAACACAGTATTGTAATTATCTTTCAATTAAATAAATTAAAAAAAAAACAACCCCAAAGGTGTGAGGGACATAATCTTAAAATGAAGGACACTCTTCCCCAGAAAGGACGTTTGGACACCTCACACTGTGTCTGACACAGCAAGACCTGGGGCACTGAGTGCGGGGCATCAGGAGCTCCTCTTGGTCATAAGGTGGCTGCTGCACCTCTGGTCATCACGTCCACATTCCAGGCAGGAAGATGGGGGCAGGGTGAATTCCTTGAAATCTTTGCTGTGTAACTCAGGAAAGGGAATCTTCCCCAGCGTCTTTTGCCTTCACCTCATTGGCCAGAACTTGGTCACATGTCCATGGCTAGCTGCAAGGGAAGCTGAGAAGTGGAGTACTTTCATTTTCTGGATTCTGTACAGAGAAAGGCCAGAAGGAAGGGGACTGGAACGGGTGTTTGAGAGGCTGCACAGACTGTTTCTGCAAAGTTTCAGCTGTCACTTCATGTCATCTCTCCCCTAGGTCTTTGTGTGGAACCTCAGCTCCCATGACTGACTGGTCACCAGCACCCAGTTCCTTGAAGGCAGCTGGGAGTGCCCAGCTCAGCCTGCAACCCCAGACACCAGCAATCCATACTGGTCCCTGTGTCAGGGACCCCAGTGCTGCTTCTGTCTGTTTTGCAGTTTCTGGCTTGAAGAGCACCCAAATTCAAAGCTTGTTTTCAGAGGAAGGCCCTCAGAGAGAGTTGCCAGATAAAATACAGTTAAATGTGAATTTTGGATAAATAGCAAATCATTTTTAACTATAAACATCTGCATGGGACATACTTAAAACTTTATTGTTTACTCAAAATCAGATTTAACGGAAAGTGAAGTTGTCCAGTCGTGTCCGACTCTTTGCGACCCCATGGACTATAGCCTATCAGGCTCTTCCATCCATGGGATTTTCCAGGCAAGAGTGCTGGAATGGATTGCCATTTCCTTCTCCAAGGGATCTTTCCGACCCAGGAATCGAACCCGGGTCTCCCGCATTGCTGGCAGACGCTTTACCGTCTGAGCCACCAGGGAAGCCCAGATTTAACTGAGTGTCTTGCAGTTTTATTTGTGAAATCTGGCATCCCAGACCCAGAGTCTCAGGTTCTATAGGTAGGAGGGAGAAATTCCAGGGCAGCTCTAAAACCACCCTGCTGTGTGACTCTGGGGATGTCACCTCCCCTCTCTGTTTCAGAGTCCCTGTCCCTGGAGGGAGCTCACCTGAACTTCCCCGCCCAGGGCTGGAGAAACCTGTGCAGCTTCTAATGCCGAAGGAAGGACAGCTCCGTCCCATTCGTACTTGGCACTGCTTTGCTTTGCAGCTGTATTGACCAGGAAATAAGATCATGGCGGGCTAGAGTCAGACCCGACTTAGCAACTAAACTGCCACCACCAGACTGATGTGTAGCTCTGAGTTCTGCTGTGCAAAATGGAGGTCAAAATGATTGGATATTGGCACATATGACCCAGTTCTGGCCGATGAGGTGAAGGCAGAATTAGGCTGTTTGTTCAGCCTGAGAATTCGCACACAGTGACAAATGGGAGGAATTTCCTGATGGTCCAGTGGTTAAGACTGTGCTCCCGCTCCTGGGGGCGCAGATTCGATCCTTGATCAGGATCCCTGTGTGCAGTGCATTGCTAATCCCCCAACCACCACCCCCCACCGAAAAAAAAGGATTCTGAGACACCTCTGCCTGAATCCTAAGCTCGTCTCTTTCTAGTGAGGAGACCTCGGGCAGGTCACATCCCCTTCCGGGGCCCCACCCTGCGTCCATCTGTAAAATGGGTGTGTGTGCAGTGAGGATTCCATGAGCTGTGTGTGCCGAGTGCAAGAGCAGCGTTTCCCTATCCCTCTACCCCCACCCTCCGTTTCCTGGTTGGAGCTTCCCCTGGGAGGCACCAGCTTCAGGGTGTGTGGAGGGAGGGGTGTGGGGCGGGGGTACTCTACCTCCACATCACAGTGCTGGGGTCTCGGGTGCCCCTGCAGGGCTGTGCCCACCTTCCCCTTTGCTGGGAGCTCAGAGCGTAGCCTGGTGGCGGAGGGTATGGGGGCTTTCTGGGAGATCTTGCTTCCCAGCCAGCTGTTAGGACCCCATGAATGACCCCTGGGGGGTGGAGATGCCCCCCCCACCATGTCGCTGGCACCTGGGGGCACCTGCCTTCACTGGTCCATCCACAGTCTCCTGGCCACAGGGTGAACCCNCGCCGAAGAATTGATGCTTTTGAACTGTGGTGTTGGAGAAGACTCTTGAGAGTCCCTTGGACTACAAGGAGATCCAACCAGTCCATTCTGAAGGAGATCAGCCCTGGGATTTCTTTGGAAGGAATGATGCTGAAGCTGAAACTTCAGTACTTTGGCCACCTCATGCGAAGAGTTGACTCCTTGGAAAAGACTCTGATGCTGGGAGGGATTGGGGGCAGGAGGAGAAGGGGACGACAGAGGATGAGATGGCTGGATGGCATCACTGACTCTATGGATGTGAATCTGAGTGAACTCCGGGAGTTGGTGATGGACAGGAAGGCCTGGCGTGCTGCAGTTCATGGGGTCGCAAAGAGTCAGACACGACTGTGCAACTGAACTGAACTGAGTGACTTTGACCGGCCAGGTTGTCACCTTTACTCACTTGAGGAGGCTCTGGAGAGGATGAGGTTCTGAACTCCCATCCCCACCTGAATGAGCTGTCCAGAGCATCAAGGGGAATCAGGTTGACGTGAGAGATTTTCACGAGGAATCCCATGCCCAGAGAGGGAGCAGGCCTGGGCCAGGTGTGCAGGGAGGCCATGCCAGAGCCATGCCAGTGCTCTTCCCACAGGGCTGCGCCAAGCTGCAGACAAGCTGGCTGATTCCTTTTTTTTTTTTTTGCCACCGAGGCTCACCCCCAAAGTTTCCAAGTTGTGGTAGGAAGAGGGGAGTAAAGCGTTATGTTGAGACCCCGCAGAGTTGGCCAGGAAGGCGGGCTCCAGTCTCTGGGTGGCTCATGTGTCCACCACTCCCTTCATGCTCCCCATCCTCACTCCTGCCCTGGGAGCAGAGGGAGAACCAGTGCCAGAGCGGGCCTGAAGCCACAGCCCCGACACCTTGGAGTCTCCCAGGCTCTCCCTTGACCCAGCCGAGCAGTGCACCCACCCGCCAGCCCTGATCACTGCCGTTTCAGAGAGAAGCTTAATGAAAAAAATCTCACCAGATACCACAGCCTCTGAAGCTGACCCCCACCACCCTTCCACGCTCTGTGACCCCGACCACGTCACCGCCCCTCTCTGACGCACCTCTTCCAAAAGCTGTGTCTGCATCATGCTCACCTTCAGGGCGCTGACTGCACAAGCCCCCTGAAAAGCGCTCATTGCAGTTAAGAAACCCATTTTTCTGGAGGCCTGCAGAGTCTAGGTGAAGTGCCCGAAACCAGCCAGGTGGTGGCTGATGACAAATGCAGCCAGAATCCGGGGTTCCCACCCCAGCACTGGCAGGACTGCATGACCTTGAGCAAGTCCCTGCACCACTCAGAGCCTCAATATCCTCCTCTGTGACCTGGGGATGAGAAAGGGACAGAGTGACCTCCAGCAAGGATGGCTCTTGTCACAGAGCAGGATGCAGTCACCAGTATGTTGTCCTTGGCAGTGCCCTCCAGCTGCTCCTCCATTTGTGGCTGTAGCCCAAGGCCTTCCATGGGGCTCTGTTGGTGCCCAAGAGACAGGGATTACATTTGCTACAACAATGGCACTGAGGCTGCCTCCTTCTCTCCCCTGCCCACATACCCCAGAGGCCTGAGCCTGACCCTCCCGCTTGCCCTTGAACCGTTTCCCAGACACCTCCTGTGTGTGGGCATGGTGAGGCCCTGAAGAGGAGGAGCTGTCCAGTGTGGTCAGGGGTGTGATGGGCAGAGCAGGGTCTGGGGAGAGGGCAGCAAAAGAGGGTCTAATCTGAAACCCAAAGCTTGAGTCAGAGTCAGCCAGGCAGAAGCCGTGGGGAGGCTCCTGGCAAAGGACACATAGCACGTGCAAAGGCCCAGGGGTGAGAAGAAAACAGGGCCAATTCAAACAATTGCAGCATGCTCCGGTTCAGAAGCAGAGAGCTACAAATTGTGGAAAGGACCACCAAGGAGTGGGGTGGAGAAGTCAGTTTGGGTCCGGCCGTTCCCTGGGCTTGTGTTAGTTTCAGTGTTATGCTGAGGGTAATGGGGAGCCATGGAAGGATTTAGCAAAGGAGTGATGCATTCAGAGACCTTCCAGAAAGATTTCTCTGGCTGCTCCGAGCAGAAGGGACTGCAGGGACAAAGGGAGAAGCTGGGGAGCAGAGGCCCAGTGGGGTGGCTGCTGCAGATGTCAGCGAGAAATAATGGGGGCCTGGACTGAGGCGGCAGAAGGCAGGCAGAGGGGACTGCTGGGAAGGACTTAAAGGGTAATTTTGCTGGGTCTTCCTGGGTGGTCCAGTGGCTAAGACTCAGCTCTCAACACAGGGGCCTAGGTTCGATCCCTGGTCAGGGAACTAGATCTCCTGTGCCCCAATTAAGACCCAGTGCAGCCAAATAAATTAATGAAAAATAATTTTTTTAAAAAAGGATAGTTTTGCTGGACAAGGGGATGAGGAAGGAGGGAGGAAGAGGCTGGACAGCGGGGTGGGTGCTGGGGCATCTCTGAGTCAAGCCACAAGGGAGGAGGGAGCCGGGCAGTGTCTTCACAAGCCTCAAAGAAAGAAGGAAAGAAGGAAGGAAAATGAGTCGCTCAGTCATGTCCGACTCTTTGTGACCCCAGGGACTATGCCTCCCAAGCTCCTCTCTCCATGGATTTTCCAGGCCACAGTTTTCTGGGTGCCTCATGGTGTAGCCCTGACCCTGAAACAGCCCTCCTCAGCCATCAGGGAGCTGGAGCTGTCCTTGTGGAAAGCAGGGATCTCTGGCAGGTAGAAGCCCTGGTGGGTAACAGCCGGAATTGTGGGGGCATCCTGGGGTCCAGGGAGTGCCACCTGTGGCTGGCAGAGCATCCAAACCCCGGCCTGGAGAGGCGGCTTCCTGGGAGGAGGCATCAGAGCGAAGCAGAGCAAGGAGGGTCTGGCTCCAACCCTGGTGGACATTCCCTCTGCCTGGGAGTCCCTCCTCCCTGAGATGGACCTACGGAGAGGGACAGACTGACTGCCAGCCCATGAGGGGCCCAGACAGCTGAACAAACATGACGTGGGGCCCCCACCAACTACAGAGAACAAGGATGTGGGGTGGGCTGTGGGCCCAGGCAGTCTGTAGTCTGGGGGTTGCCCTGCTCATTGGAAAGGACCTTGATGCCTGGAAAGATTGAGGGCAGGAGGAGAAGGGGGCAATAGGATGAGATGGTTGGATGGCATCACCGACTCAAGGGACCTGAGTTTGTGCAAACTCCGGGAGATTGGGAAGGACAGGGAAGCCTGGCGTGCTGCAGTCCATGGGGTCGCAAAGAGTCGGACATGACTGAGCAACTGAACAACCACTCGCAGAGGGGTCAGTTCTTACCCCAACCTCAGGTTCCACTCTGTCCCAAGGCATGAAAAGTGAATGTCCGCAGGGCCCCCCGACCCCCGTACCCAGTCGTAGGCTAGTCCTCTCGGCTCTGCCGCCACAGCTGTGCCCTGGCCCTCCCCACAGCCGCCCAAGGTCCAGCCTCTCCATCTCTCCGTGCACAGCAGCCTCCTCAGGGCCTCCTTACCTCCACCACACTCTTACCAGGCCTCCTGCTGACTGCAGCCCAGGGAGACCCACAGCGCCTTTGAAACAAAACTGGGTTCATGCCCATTGCCCGGTGGCTTCGCATTGCACCCAGAAGGACATAGGACTCTGTGCTCACGGTACCAGCCCGTGCGGGATTGCCTTGGTCCCCGTCTTCCATCCTTCCCTCCATCTCTCACACAGGCTCCCCTCTACTCTTCACTCCAGGCTTTTGCACTTGCCATTCCTGACACTTGGAGACTCTCTCCCCAGGGCTGCCAGGGCTCCTTAAAAAAAAAAGACTTTAAATTTTGTATTGGGGTGTAGCTGATTAACAAACAATGTCGTGATCGTTTCAAGTGAACAGCAAAGGGACTCAGCCATAAATAACATGTATCCATTCTCCCCCAGACTCCCCTCCCATCCAGGCTGCCGCCCGCCGTTAAGCAGAGTCCCCTGGGCTATACAACAGGTCCTTGGTGGTTATCCACGTGTACATGTCCGTCCCAAACTCCCTAACTATCCCTGGCCCCCATCCTTCCCCCTGACAACCGTAAGTTCATTCTGGAAGTCTGTGAGTATGTTTCTGTTTTGTAGGTGTGTTCATCTGTATCATTTATTTTTAGACTGCATGCATAAGGGAGGTCATATAGTATTTCTCTCTCTGTCTGACTTACCTCACTCAGTATGACACTCTCTAGGTCCATCCATGTGGCTGCAAATGGCATTAGCTCATTCTTTTTAATGGCTGAGTAATATTCCATTGTGTATATGTACCACATCTTTATCCATTCCTCTGTCGATGAACATTTAGGTGGCTTCCATGTCTTGGCTATTGTAAACGGTGCTGCTGCGGGGCTCTTGTTACTGATCCTTCCAATCTTAGCCCAGACGTCAGCTCCTGAAGGTGGCTTCAGCCCGCCGACATTCACTCCATAGCTTCCCAGCGCTGAACACACCTGAACGTCCTCGTGTTGAGCTCTCCACGTGTCGTCAGCTGCCCCGCAGGAAGCTCACTGTGGATAGACACTGGGCTACCTGTGTACCCTATTGCCCCCACAGTATCTGAGTGTGTGAATGGATGAACGACCTCCATCTTCTCATCTATAAAATGGGGAGAATAACCGTTCCTCCCTCACAGGGCTAGAGGGATGTGTCAGCAGTTTCCTGCAGGGCCACAGACTGCTGAGCCACTGCGCCCAGCACCTGGTAAGTCCTCAATAAATGGCAGCCTCTCAAAAGCATCAGTGGAGGGACTCCCTGGTGGAAAGTGTTAGCCACTCAGTCGTGGCCAACTCTTTGTGACCCCATGGACTGCACCCTACCAGGCTTCTCTGTCCATGGGATTCTCCAGGCAAGAATACTGGAGTGGGTTGCCATTTCCTTCTCCAGGGGATCTTTCCAACCCAGGGATTGAACCTGGGTCTCCTGCATTGGCAAGCAGATTCTTTACCATCTGAGCCACCAGGGAAGCCCTGTCTCTGGTGGTCCAGTGGTGAAGAATCTGCTTTCCAGTGCAGGGAACACGAGTTTGATCCCTGGTCAGGGAAGTGCAATCACACACGCCTAGGAGCAACTAAGTCCTCACGCAGCAACTACTGAGCCCACGCTCCAGAGCCCAGGCTCTGCAACCAGGAGCCAGCGCAGTCAAAGGAAAAGAGCATCGGCTGAGCTTCTGAGCTGGGTGAGGGCGCTCGTGCCAGGCGAAGACCCTGGGCCCGTGTTTGGAGGCCTGTTTTCTTATCAGCAATGCACATCCATCGCCCTTCAGAACCCCCTCCATATGGGATAGGCGGTCATCCCTTAGGCTGGGAGCTCCATGAGGGCAGGGACCGGGGCTGTCTTTTACACTGTGTGGGCCCCTCACAGGCTGGAGCTTGTGAACGAGTGATGAATGCTGAGTGAGTGAATGAATGAATGAATGAAAGAATGAGGCCAGCAACCATCTGCCTCCCAGGGCAGCATCCTAAGAGAAACCTATGTGGCTCCAACCTCTGCGGGGGTCACCAGCCCAGGAGAAGAGGTTGCCAGGGTTGCCACCGGCTCAGAGGCTTCTAAGAGTCTCTTACAAAAGGATCAAAGGAAGCAGATGACAGAAGGGCAGGAAATGGCTGCTGGTGGGTGGGGGTGCAGAGCCCCCTCCCCAGGCCAGGATGAAAGAGGCACAGGAAAAGGACACAGATGGACCGGCCATGGGCAGGGTGGGGGTAACAGGATGTGGACAGAGGGTCTCAGCCACTTCCCTTTGCCCAGAGGATGAACTTGATGGTTTTCTTCTGCACTACGCTCCTTTCTACTCCCCAAACCAGCAACCAGCTCTGAACTCAGCACTTGGAGAACACCCAGAAAGTGTTTACCAAATCATTGAGTGCATGAATGAATGAATGAAAGCTTTTGTCAGCTATTCCTGAGCTTTCCAGTAGTGAAGGAGAGTGGGTTAGTCCAGGGAACTTTGACATAAAAGTGCAGAGCAAACTCCACTGGTTGTTTCAAGGAGAATATTAATAATAATTATGACTAGCTGATATTTTATAATAACTATAAATGGAGCATACTCTAAAAATTGTGAATCACTACGCTGGACACCTGTGACACCACCCTTATGGTGGAAAGTGAAGAGGAACTAAAAAGCCTCTTGATGAAAGTGAAAGTGGAGAGTGAACAAATTGGCTTAAAGCTCAACATTCAGAAAGCGAAGATCATGGCATCCGGTCCCATAACTTCATGGGAAATAGATGGGGAAACAGTGGAAACAGTGTTTATTTTGGGGGGCTCCAAAATCACTGCAGATGGTGACTGCAGCCATGAAATCAAAAGACGCTTACTGCTTCGAAGAAAAGTTATGACCAACGTAGATAGCATATTCAAAAGCAGAGACATTACTTTGCCGACTAAGGTCCGTCTAGTCAAGGCTATGGTTTTTCCTGTGGTCATGTATGGATGTGAGAGTTGGACTGTGAAGAAGGCTGAGCGCAGAAGAATTGATGCCTTTGAACTGTGGTGTTGGAAAAGACTCTTGAGAGTCCCTTGGACTGCAAGGAGATCCAACCAGTCCATTCTGAAGGAGATCGGCCCTGGGATTTCTTTGGAGGAATGATGCTGAAGCTGAAACTTCAGTACTTTGGCCACCTCATGCGAAGAGTTGACTCCTTGGAAAAGACTCTGATGCTGGGAGGGATTGGGGGCAGGAGGAGAAGGGGACGACAGAGGATTAGTTGGCTGGATGGCATCACTGACTCGATGGGCGTGAGTCTGAGTGAACTCCAGGAGTTGGTGATGGACAAGGAGGCCTGGCGTGCTGCGATTCATGGGGTCGCAGAGAGTCAGACACGACTGAGCCACTAAACTGAACTGAACTGAACTTATATAATATTGTACGTCATTTACAGCTCAGTTGGTAAATAATCTGCCTGCAATGCAGGAGGCCCCGGTTCGATTCCTGGGTCGGAAAGATCCACTGGAGAAGGGATAGGCTACCCACTCCAGTATTCTGGCCTAGAGAGTCAGACACAACTGAAGGACTTTCACTTTCACTTTCATACTTCGATAAAAAACAAAGAAAAAAGAATAATTATTACAACCAGTGCTTACTAAGCAGTTTCTATGCACTGGGAGCTCAATATCTCTGCAGTATTTCCCCATGATCTCCAGTGACTCCTCGCCAACTTTGTGATGCATTGTTAGTTTCTAGAGGAGGAAACTAAAACTCGAGAAGAAGTCGGAGCAAGTGGTTAAGAATCTGCCTGCCAATGCAGGGGACATGAGTTCAATCCCTGGCCCAGGAAGATTTCACATGCCACAGAGCAACTAAGCCCCTTGAGCCACGATTACTGAGCCCATGCTCTAGGGCCTGCACTCCACAACAAGGGAAGCCAAAGCAATGAGAAGCCCGCACACGGCAAAGATGGGTAGCTTGCTGCAACTAGAGAAAGCCCGCGCAAAGCAACAAAGAACCAGTGCAGCCAAAAATAAAATATATAAATACATTAAAAAAACAGAAGCAGGGAGGAGGTGGGCATGGAAAAAATAAAAAAATAAGCTGGATCTTGTTCCAAGTCACCAGCAAGTCAATGAGTGAGCTGGCATTAAAATTAGTCTTTCTGAGTCCCTGACTCTGCTCTTAAATACACATTCTCAGGCAGATGGCAAAATGCCCTCATCAATCATGCAACCATTGATTCATTTCCTCATTCATTCATTCGGAGAGCATTCACTGGGCTCCTCACCATGCCACCACACCCTGTGTCAGGCACCAGGGCTATGCCAATGAGTGAAATAGGCACAGTCTCTGCTGGCTCAGGACTCTGGGTCAGGAGGGCAGTGTTCCACCCAGAATGAATTCATCACGTTCTGGAAAGTACTGGGAAGGAGAAAGCTGCAATGGAAAGCTAGCGGTTGTAGGGGGCCTGCCCGGTCTGGGGGCCTCAGAGAAGGCTTAGTGTGCAGACGGTGGGATAGGAGGGCGTCGACGGCAGGGAGGTGTGGACAGGTGGCGGGCAGGCAGAGGGGGTGGAATGGATGGAAGGAAATCACAGTCATCACCCTGGTCTAAACAGGCACTCTTCCTCTCCACAAGCACCTTGCATGGATTATTTTACAAATCTTTACAATAACATGGAGCAACTGGTGCCTTTATCATCATCATTGTGATTGGAAAGATCAGCGCATGCAGCTGCTAAGAGGCAGAATCACTGTCTGTCTGATGAGGGGTGGCTTGGGGGGCTGTCTCAGCTCCTGAGCCTAAACCCAGCCTCTGAAGAAGAGAGTCTCCTGCAACGTGGCTAGGGGTGCGCTGGACCCAGGGGGACACAGTGCCGTGGGAGGTGGTGTTCCTCCTTCCTGTGTCACCCACCAGTCCTCCTTAGGCTGAGAAGGGCTTCGTGTCCCGAGGGGAATATTCAGGGAGGGAACGTCTCTCTGTGCTCAAACCAGCTGGTGCTGCATTTAAAGGGTGTGGAACAAAGATGCCTGCCAGGGCTTCTGCCCAGGGTTTGAGAGCCTGAGCACAGCAAATGAGGACCCCAGCCTCGAGCTCTGGGTTGGCAGAGGCTGCCATGCTCCGTGGAGGCAGAGCTGCAAGGGCCCCAGTGTCACCCATCTCTCCATGTCCCCAAGCCCTGAAGACTAGGCTGCTTCCTGTTTTTCCTTTGAAGGGAGAGAGGAGACCTGAGATCCTCCCCAGGCTGGGCTGGGAGTCCTGAGGGGTTGGGTGGAGGACGGCTGTCTCTCAGTGCTCCTCCCCATCATCTAGAGGGTGCCGGGCATGGGGTGGAGGCCCCCACTTAACAGCCAGAGCAGTTCCCAGGGCTTGGGTCTAAGTAGGTCCCTGTATTTCTGAGTGCACATTTCCTGAGCACCAGCCACATACCTGGGCCTGTGTTGAGTGCTTCCCCAAAGTACCTCCCTGAATCCTACATGGCAGAGGCTGCTGGCTGCTGCCCAGTACCCATTCTGCCATCACGCCTTTAGTAATAGAAACCCCCTCTCCAGGGTTTTAACGAGGCACACAGCTACGAGGCTAAATACTACATTTCCCAGTATCCCTTGCAACTAAGTCAGGTCATGTGGTCAGTTCTGGCCAATGGGGTGTGAGAGAGATGATCCAAGCGCTGTCCAGCTCTCCCCGAAAGAGGAGGAGCAGTCTCCACCTCCTGGGTCCTCCCAACACAGGAAAGAATTGGGAGGGGAAGGTGGTGGCCATCTTCCACCTTTTGGATGGAGGCAATTCCCTATGGAATGAGACAAAATGTGCCTAGGCCCCGGACCAGCTCCCAGCACAGAACCCCCTAGACTGACCTGAGAAGGGAGTCAGCCCTTCTCTCCGTGAGCTGCTGTCCCCCGGGTTCTGCTAGAGCAGCCAGACGGCATCCTACCAGGAGACACAGAGGCTCCCAGAGGGAGGTCCATGTCTGCTGGAGAGTGATGAAGCTGAGATCTGAACCCAGGATGGGGAGGAGTTGACCTGGAGCCTGGGCTCAAGCTGCTGGGCTGGACAGACTGCTGCACACCGCAGGTGCTCAATACATGATTTCCAGGCAGATGGATGAATAAATGAATGGGATGCTTTCCAGGGAGGGTCTAACACTGGGAGACCTGATGGCGCTGGGCCCTAAATGCTGGTCAGTTTTCCTGATAGGGGCTGCAGCACTTGCTTCAATCTCTATTTCCAACATCCAAAGATGATCACCGTGGCGGTGTCCTCCAGTTTATAAAACAGCTGCTTTACATTCATTGTCACCTTTAACTGTGACCCCCTTCTGTGAGGTCAGTGGGGAAGCATTGTTATTATCCCCATTATAGGCAAGCAAACAATCTCTGCACACAGTTTAACTGCTTCACACGTGGCAGGTCTTCTCATTTCTTTAACAATGTTTTCTTACAAATATGTGACCATTAACAACTTTTAAAATATCATTGTGGAAGAGGAGTAGGATGTGGGAGTGCAGAGGAGAAGCCCACGTGGGGGGCCCACCCAGGAAACCAGCAGCCCTTGGACTTGATGATGACACTGAGACATCTCGTCCCCTCTCTGGCACCTGTTTCCCTTGGTGTAAAATGAGGGAGTTGGAGAAGATGGTTCCCCTCTCCCTATTCCCATGCCAGTTTCTGCTGCTCTGTAACCCTGGGGTGGGCAGTGGCCAGGGTCCCTGCCACTGAGGGTAGAAATAGCCCCACAGATGGATGGCAGCATGGCTCTGAGTCTGGGTTACATGTCAGTTCTCTGAGACTCAGTGTCCTCATCTGTTAAATAGGAATGATAGTAAAAGTAAGGACACCGTTCTTAGGATTGTCATGTCAGTTACGTGGGTTTAAACATACAGCGCCTACCTCAGTAAGTACTCAGTTCATGCTATGGATATTATGGTTATTGATTGTTGGTTATCACTAATAGTATTATTAATCGTTATCATGACGGGCTAATGAGCATTCACAGATGACTACAAGAGAAAGCAGCATGTCCGAATGTTAAAGCAATGGCAGTTTTGCTGGAAGGCCAAGGGCTGTGGGCTTGGTTCCACGTCCCTTGGGTGCCTCTTCAGGGCCTGTGGGTTCCCAGTCTGGGCACTGTAACCTGTGGTCACCTTCTCTCTGTGTTAATTTTTCCCATCAGCTTCACTTGGGCTGGTCAACTACATTAAGAATGGAAATTCCCAGTCTCGGTATGGAAAAAGCTCTCAGGTTGCCTCAGCCGATCCTTTTCCTGAGTCATGGTTCTGTACACACACAGACACACCCTATCTGTCCTTGAATACCTCCCCAGGTAGGATACTCACTACCTACAAGGCTACCTTGACAAATAGACAGTTTACCTTGTGAGGCTAAACACCTCTCTGGGTGGCTTCCCCTAGTTCTGCCTTCTGGGTCTTCTCAGAGTAAGTCCACACCCTCCACCCCAACTAGTCCCTCAGGCACCAGGAACAGAGGCCAGTAAATCATCTCCTCCCCAAAGGACGCCTCCCCAGTGCCTTGATCACACTAGTGGAGCAGAAAAGAGGCTGTGTTTGCACACAGCACTGGCTCAGGGGATCGGGTGATAGAGTCCTGCAGATAGCCAAGAGAGCCACACTGGCCTGCAGTGCCAGCCTGCCTGCTCACCACCAGCCAGGTTCTCTCCTCTTGTTGGCCTGGCCATTTCCCTTTGTACCAGAACAGCAGGCAGAGAAAAGGCAAAGATTTGCCTGAAGCAAACACATCAAATCCTTCCACAAACATGCATTCCCCAGAACACTGACTCCAAAGATAACCAAGAAGAAGAGGCTTACTTGATTAGATTTCTTTGGGGTCTGTCACCTAATTTTTTGCACATCTTAGCCTGAGGTCCCTGTAGTGACTGTACATTTTTCCAAGCTATTCACAGGCAGTGACTATACACTCTTATCTATGGAGACCCTTGTCAGTTACACTGCTGAGGCCAGTGGTCCTGCAGATAGCTCTCCTGTTTCAACCCCCTTGTTCCCTAGTGCCTTGAAATGGCAACCCACTCCAGTATTCTTGCCTGGAAAATCCTATGGATGGAGAGGCAGGCTACCATCCATGGGGTTGCAAAGAGTCAGACACGACTGAACAACTTTACTTTCTGTCTTTCTTTCTTTGTCTGTCTACAAGTTACTTTGCCTCACCTGGCCTCAGTTTCTCCATCTATAAAATGGGGACAATAATTGTCTCTACTTCTTAGAGAGTTCTTGTAAGTATCCAGTCGGTCAGCTATCTGAAACCTCAGACCCAGTCCCAGGGACACCACTGATCTTTAATAAGTATTAGAAACAATTCACTCTCAGCTTGAAGGTGACCTTGGTACACTGGTAAAATTGGCCAGAGTTAGATGTGATGAGGGGCTTCTCCAGTAGCTCAGTGGGTAAATAATCTGCCTGCAATGCAGGAGACCTGGGTTCGATCCCAGGGTCAGGAAGACTCCCTGGAGAAGGAAATGGCGATCCACTCAAGTATTCTTGCCTGGAAGCTCCCATGGACAGAGAAGCCTGGCAGTTTACAGTCCATGGCGTAGCAAGAGTCAGACATGACTTGGTGACTAAACCACCACCAGCTGTGATGAGTCCCCTTTGTGAGAGGAACTTGGTCAACACATGTTTTGGGTGTCTCAAACTTTGCTGAGCTTGGGATGTACCTGAGGGAGTTCTAAAAGGCAGAGTCCCAGGCCCTACGTTCAGAGAGCCTGATTCAACAGGTCTGGAGGGACCCAGGTATCTGCAGTTTAACAATGTCTCCACTGCCCCTAACGTCCCATCCCCTCCTGAAACTGGGAATAGGTGTTACTTCTAAATGTATTTTAATGGTTTGCTCCACACCTGCCCTGTGCTGAGAGCAGAAAATGCTTTGTCAAACAAGACAGAGGCAGCCCCTGCCCCTGGGAGCTCACCACCTAACCGGGGCCATTCCCTTGGGGTCATTTCAGGAGCCTGGGTTCTGGAATGAGCAGGAACAGCTGTGGGAAGTGAAAGATCTGAAGAGATCTACCTCCTGGTACTGTGTGGCTGTTGTCACAAGACAGAAAGTCTCCTAGGCTGGAGCGCAGGGGCGTGAAGGCCTTGGGAAGGAGGGCACAGGCTGGCTTGGAGGGAAGGGCTGCTCTCCCTGACCTTGCCTGGGCTGGAGTCATGTGGGCACAGGTTGAGCTATGGCACGGAGTAGGTGAGGTGGTGGGTGGTATATGCAGAGGCAGTTCAGGGTGTTGCCCATAGAGGAAGACCTGGGCTGGAACCCAGCTGCATTCTTCCAGCTCTGTGACCTTGAGCCAGCGACTCCCCTCTCTAAAGCTTTCTTTCCACCTCTGCAAAGGAATAATTATGTCCCCCACCTTCAGTGGCGATTTACCAGAAGATAATGAAGCTTCAGGTTCAGGGACTCATGTCAAGGCTCTGGGCTTAACAGTGTATTCATAACTTTGCATTATTTTTCTTAAAGAGGGTCCTCAAGATGATAAAAGCTTCAGGCCCCAGGAAACCTGGATCTGCCCAGGTTCACCTCACATAGCTGTTGTAAGATTTGGAGAAGAGGGTGGGAGAGGATGAGATGGTTAGATAGCATCACCAACTCATCAGGCATGAATGTGAGCAAACTCCGGGAGACGCTGAAGGACAGAGAAGCCTGGTGTGCTGCAGTCCATGAGGTTGCAAAGAGTTGGACAGGGCTGAGCGACTGAAAAACAATAAGATTTGATGAGAAGACAGTAAACCCCTTGGCAAGCCTGAGTCTAGAAACAGAAGCCTGCTTAGTTCCTGAGCTCTGGAAGAATATACTGGTGCTCTGAACAGTGTGTCCTGGGAGGCCAGGACCTTCTCGAGAGCTGCACCCACTTCTATTCTGACAAGCCCTGGCCCCCAGGGCCTCAAAGCTCAAAACCTCTTCAGTGGATGGGAAGCAGGGAGGAGAAGGCTGGAAGGACGTGGGGAGAGGAGGCGGCTGCGGAGGAGGGAAGGATGTGTGGTGCGAGAACATCCAATCGAGGCTCACACAGACCCCTCTGGCTGCCTTAGGCACTCGCCTTTGAAGGGCCAGGCAGTGAGAAGCCTGCCAGGGGTGAGAGCCCTGGACAGAGACCTTGGGGCTGACTTGGTTTTGATAATGACCTTCAAATGTCTGAAGCCAAGGGAAGATGCAGGTTATCCAGCACCAGAGTTGGGGGGGAGGGGCCATGGGCTTCCCTGGTGGCTCAGTTGGTAAAGAATACTCTGCGATGCGGGAGACCTGGGTTCAGTCCCTGGATTGGGAAGATCCCTTGGAGAGGGCATGGCAACCCACTCCAGTATTCTTGCCCGGAGAATTCCATGGACAGAGGAGCCTAGAGAGCTGCAGTCCATGAGGTCACAAAGAGTCAGACAGGACTGAGCGACTGACACGCAGCCCAGAGTTGGGGGGCAGGGGAGAGGGAAGGATACTGGGGGCCTTGGCATGTTCCCCTCAAAGTGAAGAAAGAATCTCCCCTCCTACACCCCACTAGGTGCCAGGCCTTGCCCAAGTGCCTCATTTTACCGAATCCTCATACCCATGTCTTTCAAGTTCTCTTTCTGCTCTTCTCCATCCAGCAGATGACGGAGTGGAGGCTCAGAGAGGGCAAGTCCCTTGCCTAAGGGCACAGAGCTGGGGAGAACACGGTACCGACCAAGAACTGGACCCAGCTCTAACTCCAGGGGAGCCCGGCCGCCCCGCAGTCCGCGGGGTCGCAAAGCGCCGCGAAAAAGACTCGATCGAGCGACGGACGAACTGACTCCAAATTCCTGCTTTTAACCCTCTTCTACCACCGGCCATCCTCGGCTCTGGGCACAGTGGACCCTAGTGAGCTCGCAAAAGAGAAGGGAACGAATGAAGTCAGAAAGGCAAGAATTCGCAGCCAGCCTCTTCCCACGCCACCCCCAACCCCCAGTCAGCTCTTTCCAAGCCCCGGCCTCCGGGTCTAATTGGGATGTTTCTGAGTTGTCTCTGTAGTTTCCGCGGATTCCCCCGCGCTCCTCCTGGAGCCCACCCCGAGGCAGTTTTCTCACAACAGGACCCCCGGCGTGGGGACGCCTCCCGACCCCCGAGGCCCAGCGGGAGAGCCGCGACCTGTCAGGCGGGGTGGTCTCCGCAGCCGCCCTCCAGCTCCTCGGCCTCACCCCGCCCCTCCCCTTCCCGGGGCAGCTGAATAATTGATTCGCCCATAAATAATTGATCAGTGTTGCGCGCGCGCCCTCTGCCCCCCAGGGTGCGGGGGTTCCCCAGCAGGGTTGGTGGGGGCAGGGGGACGGGGCCGGGGCGCAGTGTGGCTCC
>SJXQ01012888.1:1028457-1078241 GCA_006408695.1 Aepyceros melampus
TGCTCAGGGAGGGACTGCAGCCAGAGGCAGGGCCAGTGGGAGTGGGGAAGCCAGCCGGGGGTCTCTGGGAGGGGAGTGGATGTGGAGGGGGCATGTCATGTCCCTCCTGAACCCCTCTGGTTCCTCTCCCAGGCCCCTGGCTGGGGGCAGGGGTGCTTCTATGGGACCCACCCCAGGCCACCCAGCCTGGCCTTCGCAAGCCTGAGCAGAAAGCATCACCCTCTTGGGTATCCCCAACCCAGGGCTGTGCGGGGCGCAGAGGCTTGGAGAGTAAGGGGCACCAGGCAGCCACAGCCCTGCCCTAGGTTGCTCTCCAGCCCGCAGCAGCCCCATGACTTGCCCTTGTTTGGGTGGTGATCACTGGGGAGGGGGCAAGGAAGACCACCCTGAAAACCCCATATGGCTCTGCAAGAGAGGGGTTCAGCTTAGGGTGGAGCCAAGCCGAACACCAAACCCAGAGGGTGCCCATGAGGAGGGTGCTGGAGACACAGTGACAAACAAGACAGACACAGCCGGCCCACATGGGGCTCAGGGTCCTGCAGGGGAGGCGGAGGCTGCACAAACCATATGAATAATGCATTAAATAATGGCAAGGGGGTGGCAGGCTGGCAGGGGACTTCGAGGGACCCTGGAAGGGCTGGTCCCCAAAGGCTGATCTCTGCAGGGGTCCTGGGAGGGATCTGCAAGGAGGAAGGAGGGGTGCCTGAGGACTGGAGGGGCTTAACTAAGGGCAGAGTTACTGGTGGAGGGAGCGGGGATGGCGTGCTTGCGGGTCCCAAAGGCACAAGGGCTCAAGAGAGCATCAGGGTGGCTGACCATAGCCCTTGTCCTAGACGCAGCTGGAAGCTTCAGAAGTTTTACAGAGCAGAGAGGGAAGACTAGGTCTTTCCAGGTGGTACAATATAAAGAATCTGCTTGCTGATGCAGCGGACATAAAAGACGTAGGTTCTATTCCTGGGTTGGGAAGATCCCCTGGAGAAGGAAAGAGAAGCCTGGCGGGCTACAGTCCATGGGGTCACAAAGAGTCAGACAGTACTGAGGATTGAGCATGTACACACACACTGAGAGGAGACCAGATCCACAAAATTCACCTGGGCTGTAGAGAACAAAAGTGGATCACAGAGAGGTCCCAGGTTCCCAGGAGAGCGATGGCAGCCTGGCCCGGGGAAGTGGCCTCTGAGACGGAGAGGAGGCTGGCATTGGACATGACTGGGAGGTCCAGAGCACAGAAGCTGGTGTGTCATGGTGTGGGGGAAAAGGAGGCCGAGGAGGGAAGTGGCAGAACAGTTCCAGGCTCTGGCTCCTGCAAGGAGGGCGGCTGGGGCTGTCCCCTAAGACAGGGCAGCCGAGGGAGCAGGTTCATGGGAGGTCAGGTGTTTGTGTTGGGCCAGGGTGGGGACAGGCTGCAGGAACAGCCAGAGCAAAGGCACAGAGAGGAGAAGGGCCACATGAGGAAACCACATGAGGACCCATGGAATGTGCTGGAACCTTCCAGAAAGTGGGACTGTGCCTGGTCTTGGTGGCCTTGACTGCAGGCAAAGAGGTCTGAAACCAAGTTATAGTCAGTGGGGAGCATAAGAAGGCATGTTTAATGCTGGACATGGGGAGGGCACCAGCAGTGACCAGCAGGGCGAGCCTATGACAGCTGGTGCCTACACCCCGAGGCTGGAGGTGGGGATGTGAATGCCTGGGGCATGTCACGAGCACACATCTGGGACAGCCTATAGGGTGGGTGAGTAAGAGTAACTATGCGTGTGTCCCTTGTACTGAGTGTCCTAACCTTCACTTGAGGCAGGCCCTGGGCGACACCTCCGAATCCTCCAGGACCAGAGTGTGGCCTGACCAGGCCAGACCAGCTCAAGGGGGATGATGGATGGAGGAGGACATCAGCCACCAGTCACAGCTCTGGAAGTCTTGGACACACACACACACACACACACACACACATGAAACCGCTGTGGAACCTGGAATAAGCATCTGACCCCCTCCCCAAAGGAGCTGGGGCAGGTAGTGCTGGGTTATTGGGTCATTGACTGGGGCGGGGGCAATGTCTGTATGCTTTCAACTACTTCAGGGGGCAGAGGAAGCCTTGCGGCAGCGACCCAGGGTCACCCACGCCCGCTTTCCTCCGTGGGTCCCAGTTGGTCCTCTCCCAGGGTGGGAGGGCAGGTCTGCTTAGCCTGGGGCTGCCCTTAATACAAGGGTCCAGTGGCTCAGCTGAGGCCTGATTCCAGATAGTGGCTGGCGCTGTGACCTGACCACCTGCAGCTCTGGCCTCACCTTCAGACTCTTGGACCACATGGATCTGTGGCTTTCCCATCAGTCCTGCTACCTACTGTTGGCACACAACTCCCCAGGGTGTGTGCACATCATAAAGTCAAGGTGAAGCTGAAGGATCAAACTTGAATCCAAACTCATTGCCTGGCTGGCTGTGAGCACTGGCCTCTTGTGCCTCAGTTTCTTCATCTGAAAAATGGGCCTAATCATGGCAGAGGCAAAGAAATGGTGGAGGTAAGGCCCTTAGCAAGGAAAGGGGCTTGTCCCAGGTCACCTGCGGCCCTGAAGCTTCCCCATCAGTATGGGTTGCAGGCCTCCAAGGTGGAGGAGAATTGGCTTACCGCCATGTCCCACCACGGGTTGGGTGGTGGTATTGTTGCAGGTGAGAAGAGAAAGGCTCAGAGGAATTGGTAACTGGCTCTACAGGACAGGAAGGGTGCAAATTCTCAGGCCTGCTCTCTCCCTGGGATTCGGGATTCCATTCCCACCTCCCTCCTCCGGATAGAAATGCTCAAGTGCAAAATGCATTTCCCCTGCAGGACATCCTCCTCCCTCTCCCCAAAACCCACACAGTGACCCTGGCCTGGCCCTCTGCGCCCAGGAGGAGCAGGGTCCCCATCAGGCATCTCGGAGCTGGCTTTCACATCGATGGAGCACAAAGGGGGCTAGCCGGGCAGAGAAAGAGCCCGACAGGCCAGGAGCCGGCTCCGCGGGCGCTTTTCTCCCTGCTTTCTTCCTCTCTGGGCTCTTTGTTAAGCTCCCTTTCAGCTGAGCCGGCAGAGCCTGGGTGTTCCGAGCTGACAATAATTGCTGCGTCTAGACAGTGTCTGGTATGAGGCCTCCCTCTCCCGCGCCTCCCCAAGGCTCCCTTTCCCAGCGCTGCCGGCCCTGCCCCATGCCCTGCGGTTCCCACACCCCTTCCCTTCTTTCTGGCGGCCCCAGGGTCCCTGTCCTCCCTCCCTCCTGCTTAGAGCCTACACTTCTCTCTCCTTCTCCCGCTTCCATCCTATTGGGTCCCTGGGCCTGAAATCCAGGGGACAAAAGTGGATTTGCATTTGGCTCCAGTTGGCAGGCCTTGGAGAAGGCCGAGTCCAGCCAACTCTCCTGACTGTGGACCTCCCCAGGATCCCAGGCGGCTCACCTTGCTGAATTCTGGGCTAACCTGGAAAGCTCTGGGATTCACCCTGCTCCCTTCCTCATCTTTCCACCCAGGCTTGGATGGGAACCCAGAGGAATCATCAGAGGTCCAAGGAAGAACCTTCTGGCAGCTCTCGCCATCAGTGAGAGATAGAGTGCTTTCAGGAAATGCAGGGAGTAGGAAGGGGATTTTCACAAGTTCTGAGATTTGTCCCTGCCCCGCTCCAATCAGTCATTCTGGAAGGTTTTCCAGAATCTGAAGTCTCCTCACTTTTCAATTCTAGGATCAGAATTGAGACCCTAGTGGTGATTCTGAGACAGTAATAATAACAGTCAGCTTTTGCTTGGCCCTCTCCCTGCACCAGGGGCCTTCTGGGTGGCTCAGTGGTTATGAATCCACCTGCCAAGCAGGAGACATTCCAGTCCCTGGGTCAGGAAGATCGCCTGGTGGAGCAACCCACTCCAGTATTTTTGCCTGGAAAATTCCACGGACAGAGGAGCCTGGCGGGCTACAGTCCATGGGGTCAAAGAATTGGACGTGACTGGAGAACTGAGCATACCCTCCCTGAGGCAAGCATCATACAGAGTCTCTATGTATACTCATTTATTTCATTTTCTCAACAGCCCTATAAGAGAGAGTGAAAACAAGACTGTACTTTGTCCCATTTTACAGATGAGGAAACTGAAGTCCAGAGAGGTTAAGTCACTTGCCCAAAATAACAAAGCCAAGGAAGTGGAGGAGCCTGGACTTGAAGCCTCAGAGGATGGCTCCAGAGCCCCAACAATGAATAGCAATAAGGAGTATTAAACGCTTACTGAATACTTGAGGCTGCATTTAACATTTTACATGTGCTGTGTCCTTTATCCTCACAACAGTGAGGATAGGATCCAAGGTTATGCCCATTATACGCATTAAAGGAGAATAGCCCAGGGCTGCTGGGTGTGGCCAGATGGTGACCTAACTCTGTTAGAAAGGCCCAGTAATCCCTGAGCTGCACATGAAAAGCTTGGCCTGGAGCAAGAGCTTGATAAGTGTTGCTATTTCATTTCCCACTTCTTCCTTCTGGGCTTTCATGAGCCCCAGCCAGGCTGGAGAAGACAGCGTGGGACTCTGTCCTCATGAGGCCATGGCCTAAGGGACCTGGCAAACCAGTCACTTTTCAGTGTGGAGGGGAAATTATGATGACGCGAGTGATGCAGGACTTCTGGGAGACAAGAGGAGGGACCCTGAATCCAAGAAGCTTCCTGGAGGAGGTGGACTCAACACTGTCTAGGAGAAAGAGTAAGAGTTGGCAGGCTAAGTGACTTCCCTGGTGATCCAGTGGCTAAGACTGTGCTCCCAGCGCAGGGGGCCCAGGTTCAGTCCTTGGTCAGGGAACTAGATCCCACATGATGCAACCAAGATCTGGAGAAGCCAAATAAATAAATAAATAAATAGTTGGTCAGGTTAAGGGGGAGGGAAAGGTGCTCCTGGCAGAGGGACCCACACGTAAGAAGGTCTCAAAGTCCAGGGTTATCCCAGAGAACCTGAGATCTCTAAGCAGCTTTGTTGGACTGAACAGATGCAAGGAAGTCAAAGAAGGAGCCAGGTGAGCCATAGGCTGCAGCTGTGATTAGGAAGGGCCTCAACAGCCAGGCCACTGGGCACTGGGACAGAACCCAAAGCGGGGAGGGCAGTTAGGAGACTAGGAGTCTGGGCAAGCAGCGCTGGGATAACCAGGAAGATGTGGAATGGGCAGGCTGAGTAAATGAGACAGAGGCCTAAGGAGTTTTAGAAAGATGGCCTCCTGTGATATCGGGGACTGGCCTGTGAGTTCACCTTCAGTGCCATTCCAGACAAGGACGCGGCAAAGATGAAGCCGTGGAGGTGGGGGGTGCCAGGTGTGTGTCTGGAAGGGAGACAGTGGGGCCAGGTACTGAGCAGCCTTCATAATCAAGGTCTGGAGGATTAACTGGGAAGATTCATTTAGAACCTTGGCAGGACGGATTAAAGGGGCAAAGCTGGAGGCAGAGAGGCTGGGGAAGAGGCCAGGAGGAGGCCGCTGCCGAGTAGATTTTCCTTCCCCAGCAGGTCAGTCCTCGTCTTCAGCTGCTCTTCCCTTCCGCAGAGTCATTTTGATTCTGCACCGACTCCCTCCCCATGGGCTGTTCACACCTTCCACCCCCAGGGAGAGATGGAAGGAGGACACTCACCATTCAGTCCGCACCCAGGCCATCGACAGAAACGTCAGACAGCGCGTCCACGCCTGATCACCTCTCTCGGTGCTGGGGGGGCCAACACCGGCAGGCGCGTCGATGAGCTCCCCACCTGCCCACTCTGGGCCTACCTTGGACCGGCGCAGCTGAGTGGTGGCTTCTCTGGACTTTACTTGGAAGGCGTAGCCTGGACCTCGTCGGGAGCCATGGGGGCAGAGCACGCACCTCTGGCCTCTATCCTGAAACACTGGACTGTGGATCTGATGCTGGGAGTTCAGACTGGAAAAGGAGAAAAATAGGAACCAGCAGGTGATATAAGGCCAGTGGAGATGCAGTAATGGCTAAGTCCACAAAGGCCCACCATCCTGGACTCCAAAACCCTGGCTACATAGGTTCAGAACTCAGAATTTTCCCAGTTGTAGGAGGAAAGGATTACACGTAGACCCCATATCTCCTAATACCCCCAGTGAAGTGTGGGGCAGCCCCTGTAATCAGACGTGTTAACAGGTCTGCAGCAAAGCCTATGAACACAGATACAAATCTCTGAAGCTCAGTTTTCTCATCTCTAACATGGAGCAGTGGCTGTACTAGGCTCACAGGGTTGCCCTGAGAATTTGATATGTCCCATGATACCGGCCAGCCCGCAGGAGACACAGGTTCTTGGCCTGCCTCGAGCCCTTTGGGGCATGTGCTGCTCCTTTCTGGAATATTCATCCCTAGACATCTCAGGAGATCTCTTCCTTCAGGACTCGCCCCAGCAAGACTTGCCCTGTTTACCCCCGTCTCCTCCCACTCCTCTGTTCTCCTTTGTCTTCCTTCCCAACCTCCATCATTTGGTGTATCACTTAATCAATTACTCCTTTGTTAACTGCCTGCCCTCCTGCAGTAGATTCCAAGCTCTGTGTAGTCAGGACTCTGTGCTGTCACCCACTTTGCCCCAGCTCTTAGGAAAGAGCTGGCACAGATGGGCGCTCTGATTTCTGTTGAATGAGCGACAGTCTGTTAAATGTGCCTTGTGCCTCGAAAAGGCTCAATGAGGCCCGGCCCTGTACCATCACCTTTGTTATTACTGATGTGCTGTTATTATTTTTTTTTAGTTGCCCCATAGCATGTGGGATCTTCCTGGACCAGGGATCGAACCCATCTCCCCTGCATTGGCAGGTGGATTCTTAACCACTCCACCACCAGGGAAGTCCCACTATTATGAATATCATTATTAGCATCATTACAATGTTCCTGGGCTGATCCCAGTCCTTGGTTCTCCAGCCTCTGAAATGAGCATCCTGGGGACTGAGGCATCAGCTGCCAGAAGCAGAACAGGTTCTTGCTGGAGAGACAAAGAAGGCTGCCCGCCCCCCTGGGGGAGCCTGCGTCCCTCACTGGAGAGAGAGGCCTGGGAGAAGCTTGGAGAAGGCACACAGCCCCATTGAACAGGGCTGCCAGAAGGCCATACATAATTCATTGCCAAATGGGGCGGCGGGCGGCTGTGCGCTGGGGGCTCACTCTGCGCCTGGCACTTTGCTGACTGCTCCTCACACGTTGCCTCATTGCATCTTCTTGGATTTGTGGGGTGCGAACCTTCCCCCGCCTCTCCCTTTTCCCTGGGGGGGAGCCTGAGGTTTAGGGGATGGGGCCACCGTGCAAGCCACACAGCTTCTCAGTGGCCAAGCAGGATCCACAGTCCCTGCCTCTCTGTGGAGGAAAGAGACAGCCCTGGGGACTGAGTGGGGACAGAGACCTACCCCAGACGGGGCAGCAGAGGATGGGCCGGGTCACAGCAGGGCAAAAGGAAGGGGGCAGGGGACCCGCAGCCCACCTCCTCCTCCTCTCCTGGAGGACAAGCTCCCTGCCGTGGCCGCCGAGAGCGCTGGCTCTGGAGTTTCAAGGGCTCAGTTTGCTCAGCTGGAAAGTGGGAGGAACAGAACCCATCCCCTGGGGCTCTGAGGTCCTGCAGACAGAATGCTGGCTCAGAGGAAAGCCAGTCCCCAAAAAGGTTACATCCTCTACGATTCCCTTCAGATAGCATATTTGAAGTCACACAATGATAGTGTGATGGAAGACAGACTAGGGACATGCTGGGTGGAGGTGGAGTGGGGGCGTGCTTGCGGAAGGCCCAGGAGGGATCCTTGTGCCGAAGGAAGCGTCCTGCATCCTGCCTGTGATGGAGAATCCACAAACCTGTGATGAAATTGTACAGAACTAGACACACAGAAGCGTGTAAGGGAAACTGGGGAATCGGAGGCAGGCTGGGGGGCTGTGTCAATGTCTACATCCCAGCCATGACACTGTCCCTATTGTTATGCTCAATGCTTCCACTGGGGGAAGCTGGGTGAAGGGCACAGGGGGTCTCTCTGTACTACTTCCTACAACCGCACGTCCATCTACAACCATCTCAATAGAGATGTCAATTTAAAAAAATGTCATCTGGAGAATTCCCCACGGGTCCCGCGGTTAGGCCCTCACTGCTGAGGGCCCAGGGGTGGTCCTTGGTCAGGGAACTCGGATCCCTCGTGTGGCACAGCCCCCCAAAACAAAAAAAATGTCATCTACCTCTGCCCCAGAAAGGATTACATGAACCACCACAACTCATTCTTTCCTCAACTCTGAATTGTCCTTTCTGCCTCACTCTGAGGGTCCCCAGTCTTTATTCCAGAATGTTCCTGTTGTTTCTCACTTTTGCCTAGACAGGAATTCAATACTACCCTGTGGGAATCTAGACAGACCCTAGAGGAGGACAAGGAAGGCCTTTGTCATCTGTCTCCTGTCTGCATCCAGCTGGGAATCACAGCCACGCTGAGGCTCCCAGTCAGGATTACGAAAACCGTGAGCCCACCAGCCTTGGTCTTCCTCTCCAAGAAAGTGTGGGCCAGTGCAGAGAACGCTGAGCATCCAGCCCTGCCGCACCCAGAGTCAGCCAATTTTCTGCCGCACCGTGTGACTATAGACAATCCCTGTCCTCTTTTTGGTTTCTAGTTTCCTCATTTGAAGCACAAATGAACTGGACTAGATTTATCCTCAGGGGTCTTCCAGGCTCGTGAAGAAGTGAGCCTGGCCCCTATGCTGCTGCCCAGGGGATTCTCCTTGACGTTTGTGTGACTGGTTGAGAAGAGCAGGGCCCTAGGCCTGCCTAGGGCCTCCCTGCCTTTTAGCATCAGTGCAGTGAGAGGTCATTAACTCACTCAACAAACATGCATTGAACACTCACCAACTGCCAAGCACTGGGGAATAAAAGGTAGTGGGTGGGAGGGCAATGCTGTCCCTGCCTTTGTGGAACCTGTAGTCTAGGAGGGAAGAAAGCCACAAAGAAAGACAGAATAGCAACTGAGATCATGCAGAGAAGGAAAGCAGCAGCTGAGTTGGCATGTTTCAGGGCCATGGTGAGGGCTTCCCTGGGAAGTGACCGTTGAGCCACTGAGCTGAGGTCTGAGCAAGGAATCAACTCTAAGCAAAGAAGGGGGAAGGGGGCCAAGGGTAGAGGCTCCTCCACAACAGGAGCGGCACGAGCTGGGACCCATGCAGAGCAAAGGTCTGGACTGACAGATCGTGTTCCAGGAAAGATCAGCAGCTTCAGTGGGTGACACAGGAGAGCCAAGACCCCTTCCCAGACAGAAGGGATCTGTGAGCTGCATTAAGCAAGGGATTTGGGTTTTGGATTTGGATTTTTTGTGTTGGATTTGTGTTTTGAAGATCTCCCCCTGGTTACCAAGAGGAGAGGAGACCTCATGGGTCCTCCTTGTTGCCTTATATTTTTACCATGGTGTTATTGAGGCATGTCCAAGCGTTAAATGAAGCATAAGGTCCTTATAGCTCTTTTTGAAAATTGTTTTATTTTATTATTTATTTCTGTCTGTGCTAGGTCTTTGTTGCTGCATGCGGGCTTTCTCTAGCTGCGGTGAGTGGGGGCTACTCTCCAGTTGTGATGCGCAGGCTTCTTGTTGTGGTGGCTCCTCTTGTTGCAGAGCGCAGGCTCTGGGTGCGTGGGCTTCCGTAGTCGTGTTGCTTAGGCATGTGGCATCTTCCTGGACCAGAGACTGAACCTGCACTGGCAGGTGGGGATTCTTCAGCGCTAGACCACCAGGGAAGTCTTCCTTATAGCTCTTAGAGCCATAAAACCAAGACAAATTGGTCAAGCAAATACAAAATCAGATCGGATTCTTTCATGGGACATATCTTTTTTTTGAAACTCTGTCACCACCTACAGTGCAACTATGGCCCAGCTACTATGGCTCTGAGTCTGTGGGACAGAGCAGATGGGTTTCATAATCCAAGAGGAAAGGGGCAGACAACTCAAGAAAAAAAATGAAAGCAATGAATTAAAGTACTTCACAAATGAATAGCCAGATAACCAGGAAATGCATGATAAAGTGCCCAGCTTCACAACTCATCAAGAAGAAACACGAATCAAGAAGACAGTGAATTACCACGTCAGACACAAGAAGAGTTAAAGTGAAGAAGACTGACAATGGCAAGTGTTGGTAAGCACAAGGAGCAGCTGGAACTCGCACCCAGCTGGCAGGCACGTGAATTGCTACAACCACTGTGGGAAGGCTGGGTGAGGTCTGCTCCAATTGGGTGCATCCTACTCTCTGACTCACACTTCCACTCCAAGGTCTGTGTCTCTGTGTTCTCCAAAAGATGTGATGGGAAATGTTCATAGCAGCACTATTTGCATAATAGCCTTGCATAGAATGAATCCAAATATCCTACAATTGTAGAACAGACAATCTAGTGGATAACTGGTCAGCTTTAAGGATGGATAAGGGCTTCCCCTTATCCATGGTGACTCAATGGTAAAGAGTCCACCTGCAATGCAGGAGCTGCAGGAGATGCGGCTTTGATCCTGAGTCAACTTGCAAGTGGTAACTCAGGTGCTTGGGCTTGACTGGCGGGAACTTGACACCAGGAATAAGAAAGGGGCTGGCTTTCCAAGCCAGAGAACAAGAGCTCCTTTGGGGAAAGAGGTCATATCTGTAGCCCTGGGGCACTGGAAATTGGTGGAGACCTTGGCACAGGCTTCCAGGGAAGGGGAGGGTGCTGGACAGCATGAGGCAGCCACACAGACCATAGTCTATTGACCCCAGGCAGCCTTGGGAAAGCTAAGCTCCAGTCCTGGGTTGAGGATCCATTTGTTTGTAAAAGACTCTGATGCTGGGAGGGTTTGGGGGCAGGAGGAGAAGGGATGACAGAGGATGAGATGGCTGGATGGCATCACTGACTCGATGGACGTGAGTCTGAGTGAAATCCGGGAGTTGGTGGTGGACAGGGAGGCCTGGTGTGCTGCAATTCATGGGGTTGCAAAGAGTCGGGCACGACTGAGCGACTGAACTGATAACCCCTTCCTACCTCCCTCCTTTGAGGCAGGTAAAGAAGGAGGGTTATTTCTTGCTCCTGAAAAGCAGACAAGTAACCTGCATGCCAATGAGAAGGGTCCTGACTGTCTGGTATACAGCTGTTGCTCAGCCAAGTCTGGCTGGATGAATGTGCAGCTGGGCATGATGCTATGTGAATGGCTGACTGGCGCCTCCCCATGGGAAGTTCACTGACAGGCTTCCAGGAAAGGGACTGTAAAATAAGTTGGGAGTTTTCACTTAAGAAGCACCCACCATGGGCCAGGCCCTCTGCTCAGAGCTTTGGCGCACAACCTCATTTAATCTTACTTATACAACAATAACTCAGACACGACCATTTAAAAATTCAAGTCTGGCAGTATCTGCCTTTCAGCTGGAGAGTCTAGTCCTTTCACATTTAATGTACTTATTATTGCAGGCGGGTTTCTGTTTGTCATGCTGCTATTTGATATCTGCCTGTCCCCTTTCTTCTTTGTTCCTTTGTTCTTTGACTGCCTTCTGTTGGGTTAATCAAGTATTTATAAACATTCCATTTTGTCTTTTGCTTTTTTAGTTCTACCTGTTTATAGTTTGGGCTGCTCTCACAGGGATTACAATGTGCATTAACTTATCACAGTCTACCTGCCCATAATAATGCCCTTCTTCATGTATTCTGTAAGAACTTTATAGAAATTGAATTCTACTTGATATTCTCCTGTCCTTTGTGCTATTATGCTCACTTTACTTTTTTTTTAAATTTTATTTTTGGTTGCACTGGGTCTTTGTTGCTGCATGCAGGGTTTCTCTAGTCATTGTGAGGGGTGATTATTCTTGGTTGCAGTGAATGAAAATGTCAGTCACTCAGTCGTGTCGACTCTTTCTGATCCCATGGACTCCAGGCTTCTCTGTCCATGGAATTCTCCTGGCAAGAATTCTGATGTGGGTTGCCATTCCCTTCTCCAGGGGATCTTCCTGACCCAGGATCCCCTGCATTGATCAAACCCAGGTCTCCTGCATTGCAAGTGGATTCTTTACCACCTGAGCGATCAGGGAAGCCCGTCTGGTGCGTATGCTTCTCAATGAGTTGGTTTCTCTTGTTGAGGAGCGTGGGCTCTAGGTGTTCAGGCTTCAGTAGTTGCAGTACTCAGACTTGGTAGTTGCACCTCGTGGGCTCTGGAGTGTGGGTTCAGTAGTCATGGTATGTGGGCTTAGCTGCTCCACGGCAAGTGGAATCTTCCCGGACCAGGGATTAAACCTATATCCCCTGAATTGGCAAGTGGATTCTTACCCACTGCACTGCCAGGGAAGTTCCCATATAGTTTACTTTTATAGGCGATATAAATTCCAGAACACACTGTCATTTTTGCTTTAAGGACTCAGTTTTTAAAGATGATAAGAAAAGGAAAATAGTCTTTTGTTTCTATTCACATATTCACCATTCCTGGTGCTATTTTTTCCTATAAAAATTTCCTTGTACATTTTCTGCAATTCTGGCATCATTTTCCTTAAGCCTAAATATTTTTCTCTAGCATTTCTTATAATGCAGATCTACTGGAAACAAATTCTTTGTTTTATATATTCAGGAATGTTTTTATTTTTCCATTTGAAATATATTTTCACTGATAGCTCTCTAAGTTGACAGGTTTTAATCTCATTTGTTGTCAATTGTTCTATTGTCTTCTGAGTTGCATTATTTTAATGAGAAGTCTGTTGTCTTCTGCGTTATTATTTTCCTATACATAATTATTGTATGTATTTTTATAGCTGTATTCCAGATTTTCTCTGGATCTTTAGGTTTTGGCAGTCTGACCATGATGAGCCTGAATATGATTTTCCTTGTATTTATCCTGGTTATGGTTCACTGAACTTTCTGGATCTGCAGGTTGATTGCTTTCCAAACCCACGGAACATTCTCAGCCAATATTTCATTAAAAAAAATTTTTTTTTTGCTCCATTATCTCTCTTCCACCTCTTGGACTCCAGTTACATGTATATGTTAAGACTGCTTGATGTTGTCCTATAGATTATTGAGGCTCTGTTCACTTTTTCCATCATTTTTAAATCTGTGTTTCAGTTGGGGATAATTTCTATTGACCTGTTTTTAAACTCACTGATTCTTTTTTTATTGATCTTGTCTATGTGTCACATGTTCCTGTTTCTTTCCATATCTTGTAATTTTTAATTTTATCCTGGACATTGTGATGATACACTGTAGAGCTTCTGGATTGTGTTATCTTCCTCTGAAGAATTTTGTATACTGTTTCTGTTTAATTGTTGGCCATTCACCTTGGTCTTGTGAAGTCCTGGTTTTAAACTTTGTTAGAGCAGGTTTATTCTGGTCCTTACTCCTAAGTAGTGGTCCCCCAGGATCTCAGTGAAAAGCCTGGTGTATTTACCAAGCCACTCTAACTTGGCGAGATTTGAACTAGAGAATCTGTATCCCTAATGCCAAGCAGCTGCAAATATCTCTGCTCAGCTTTTTCAGCCCTCCAGCTGTGTTTTCGCCTGGACTCCTTGGAGTCATGCCCCACAGCAGAGCCAGCCCAGAATCTGAGTGGAGTTTTCTCCCTCTGTAGCTCTGTTTTCTGGGATCTTTTTTTCCTCTTTCAATTTCCACCTGCTCGGCAGGCCCCAAACTCCCAACTTCTTACTTCTCAATCAATAAGTCTTCTCTGCTTTCTCTTTGAGTCCTAGCCACTCATGTACTACATAAACTAGGCAACACTCTCAGGGGAAAATCCAGATGAATGCGTTTCTCACCAGTCGAGTTTCTTTGTTTCAAGGGTCATATCTCCTCTAGTTTGTCTGTTTTGGGTCACTCTCCAGTAGTTCCAAACAAATCTGTTCTATATATTTCTGTACAGATTTTATAATTGTTACCAGCAGAAAGTTAATCTGATATAAACTACTCCTCCATACCAGCAAGTCTATGCTTTACAAACTACATCATGTTGCCTAAGACTTAATTTAGTGCTCATGTTAAGTCTAATTTTAGACTTGATATTGGAAGCAATATGGTTTAGTGGAAAATGTAGGTCATTGTGTTGAGGTCTGGAACCAGCCATCTCTATAGTTGAGTCTTGACCCTGATACTTGCTGTGTGACCTTGAACAAAGTTCTTCATCTCAGTGAGCCTCGGTGGCCTCACTTGTATAACAGGAAAAACAGTCCCTGTCTTCAGGATGAGCAATGAACGTAACCAGCGCTAAAAACCCAGCCCCATATCTGTACACGGCAAAGTGTTCAATAAATAGGAGCTGTTATTAGCAGTGAATTACCTAGTTCTAGTCTTACAAGTAAATATCCCCATTGATATGATAATTAGTCAGGTCCAGTGTTGACCCCGAGTTAAGTCCCTACTCTGTAGACATACTTTAAGATACAAGCTGATGTCTCAAGTTTCAATGTCAGAGGCGCATCTTCTAAGTGCAGGGAGAGGCCTTCATCCTCTGAGATAGCCCTAACTGTGCCTCCTTGGTGGCAAAGTCCCCAGTTAGAAGACCAACAAAGACTCCTGTTAACTCATATCTGGGCTAAGTCAAGTCCTGGTTAAATGAGAAGGGTTGGGTTGGGTGATACTCACCAGGCTTAAACAGCAACTCAGATAAGGAGATATCAATGCACTCGGTATTTATGGGGCAGGTCCCCCTTTAAAGGGGCAAATGTCACTGACACAGCAGCCAAAACAACCACCTTGACAAAAGGACTCATTGTCTTCGGCAGAACTGTGGAAGCCAAGGCTGCGTCCTGGTCCAACCAATGGCCTTCGGCAAGTCCCAGCCCCTCTCTGGATCTCCTTCCATCTGTACAAAGAATTAACCTCTAAAAGCCCTCTCAGTGGGGAATCAGAAATTAAGTGACTTCACCCCTACCCATGGTCTTGCCTCCAACATGAGAAGTGATGAGCTTGGGCGTCTCACTTTAATCACTCTCTGCTTAGTTTCCCCATCTGGACATGGGGTACACATGCTCAACACTCTCTTTTGCACCAAGCTGTCATGGATCCCTTGAAAATAACAAAGTATTCCGAAAGCCAGAATAACATATATCGAAACCCAAGATCCTCAGCCTTGCACCGTGCTTGGCAAACTCAACAAAGTCTTGCATTATAAGGGCAAGGAGGGGAAATGGAGCCAGCCCACCCTTGGGGAAAAAAAAATGAGAGCTTTCAAAGAGAGACAAATAACTTGCAATTTAAATGCATAAGAGACCAGGCTGTGCCACCACATATGCAGATCGATGCAAATGATATGCAAATGCCCCAGAGCAAGCCTGGGTTTGCCAGTGTCCTCTGCCAAGCAGCCAGTTATGGGGTTCAGCCAGGTCTGGTCTGTGCCAGAAGCTCACATCTGGGGCCCAGAGGCCTTGGGGTGAATATCTGATTGCACCTCCTCCAGAAAGCTTTCCAAGACCCAGCAGGACACAGCCCTCCCCCTCCCTTCCCAGGGCTTGGTGCCTGCCTCCAGACTCTGCCAGGGTGCTACCATCTCCCCCTCCAGACTGTGAGCTCTTAAGGGCAGGGCTTTGTCATATTCACCACTGCACTCCTGGAAACTGCACAGAGCCTGGCACCAGGTGGGTGCTCAGGGGCTGCAGGCTGAATGACCTCAGGAAGGCAGCATGGGTGGGTAAATTCATTAAGTCTTCCTTGACCCAGGAAAGAGGCTAAATCCTCTTCAGGGGCTTTGGGTTGAACTGTCACCCAACAATAGGTGACCTTCAGCATTAATCCCTTGTTACCAGTAAGACTAAAGAACTGAAGTTTGCAAATAACAATTTATAAATTAGGAAAGATTCCCCTTTGTTGGTACAATGACGTCCTTACCCCTCTTTTTCATTCTGCTGTCCTTTCCGGGGTGGGCAAGGGCCTGACCCAGAATCAGTGTCCAATAAATATTGACTGATGTTTGAATGAATGCATGCATGCATGAACAAAAGAATAAGGTTTCAGCGCACTTTCAAAAATTGCCCATAAGCCATAGCCCATTCTGTCAAAACACAGACCTTAAGTTGAGCTACTAACTTTGTCTATTTGTTGCAACAAATACGGACTCTTTACGGTGTCTTTCTAGACTTCAGGGACTATAGCAGACACTTCTCTGCCCCCTTACACCCCCTGGTCTCCCCTCTGATTTCAGCTGCAATGAGATGGACTGTCTTGACTCAGTGCAACTTGTGCCACCTTAAGCAGGAGCTTTTCTGCCTCCGAGCTTCTCCCAAGGCCTCCCAAAACCACTAGACAGCTCAGGAGTGGGCGGTAAGGATCCCCCGAGCAATTTTCTGCAATGGAAAAAGCCAGAGGATGGATGCCCCCCTCCTCCCATCTTCCAGAAAACAATTCTGGGAGGCATTCTGTATACTTCTTGAGTTCCTAGTGGAAACCAGCCTTCTCTCACCCAAAGCAGAGAAGGACACCCTCCATCACTCCTCCTCCTTCTATTCCTTGCTCTCCTGCCTCTCAGGGTCACCCCCAAGTCCTTAACTCAAGCTCTGCTCTCAGAGGATCCCAAAATAAGGCAGTGGCAGTTCTCAAAATCTGGTCGCACCCACAGCTGGGCATCTCGTGAATATGATATACACATGAAGGTGGAAGCCAGATCAAGAAGGTCTTCACAGACACAGGAAACTATTTCATGGATAAGCCAAAGGTTCAGTGGGGTTGAACAGGCACTCATTCATTCATTCAGCCTACAGCAGGCAAGGCCCCGCTCCTGTGTTGCTATAGCCCAGTGGCCATTATGATGAGGACATGAATGGGCCACTGGGAAGAGCTGTGTCTATAATCCTCAAAACCATCTCGTTCCCCTGTGGGCAAAACTGTGCCATTTTCAGATGAGGAAATCAGGTCCCAGAGAAGGTCAGACCACTCACAGATGTTGCAGCAGAGACCAAATCAGGAGCCTGCAGATACACCTGTCTGTCCTGGGGCCCATGTTTGGGGCCCAGGGCTGTGAGTGGAGGAAAGTCTGCTTGGGCATCACGGGCCCACGCTCTAGACCAGTAGCTCCAACAGAAATGAGATGCCAGCCACAAACACAACTCATGTGGGTAACCTGAACTGTTCTGATAGCTTCATTAAAACAGAGTCAAAAGAAGCTGGTGGAATTCATTCTAATAATATTTGTGTTTAACCTAATACATCCAAAATATTATCATTTTGACATGTCATGAATATTTTAAATTCTTAATGAGATGTTTACTTTTATTTTTTCATACCAAGTCTGTGAACCCTGGTGTGTATCTTACACTTCAGGCACCTCTAGTTTCAGAACAACCACAGCTCAAGTGCTCACTCGGTGGTGGCCCCTGGCTCATGGCCACTGGATAGTGCAGCCCAGATACCCCTATCCTGACTCCAGTTCCAAGTCTCCCTGCCCCCACAACACATACTTGCAGAATCCCTTCCCAGTGTGTCTTTATCAGAGGGAAAGTGCTTTGTAAACCAATTGTGAGGGGGGAGTCACTGCAACCTTCCTGTCGTCCATGTATCTTGGCAGCCAAGGCACCCACAGAGACAAAGCTGCTGGGGGCCACAGATCTAGGGAGACAGGCACCCAGTTCCCCTTATCTTCCCAAACTTGGATGGGGAGCCCCACCCACCCACGAAAAGGGGAGGGGAGGGGCTGGGGGGAGGAGTCCCTCTTCCCTCTTCCCCCAGGATGTTACAGCCACCAGGCTGTAACAGCTACTTTAATTTTGTAAAATCCAAACTCTGGTTCTCTGGGAATGCCAGCTCGCTCGTTCACGCATTAGACACACATTTATGGAGTGGCTTCGGTTGTTTACGCTGCTACCGTGAAGATGCTGAAGACACAGAGAGGAAAGCAGCCGGCCTCCTCCGGGGAGTGTGAGCCTGGCGGATGAGGCTGGTCAAGCGAGCAAACAGCCCCTACGAAGCTCTGCGGGCAATGCTGCAGAGACTCCTTGTGGGCACCCGGCCTGGGCAAGGGACTGGGAACACAACATTCAAAGAAGGATGAGACCCAGCTCATGATCAGGTGTGTGCTGACAGTCAGGACGTCTAGGAGGGCTGGCTGGACATCAGACAGTACCCATGGGTAGGTTGAGTCCAGCCCAGGATGGGTCTTGAGTGTTCTCTGAGACTCCTGCTCCAAACAGCAGGACTGCCAGAGAAACTGACTCGGCTTTGCTGTGCCTTTTGCAAAATCGCCAATTAGGTGACTAGGACACCAATCTTGGCAATTCAGCTCCCTTTATTCACTGTTCACCAGCCTCTCTTGATGCTCTGCTGTGGGGGATACAGAGATGCAAATGACAGTAGAAACCAGTAGGGCAGGGCCGGGTTGGGGTGGGGCGGGTGGAAGGAAACACCAAAAACACACGATTTTTATTTCCAAGCAGAATTGTGAGTTACACAGCAGAAAACCATCCTGCTACAAAGCAGGACTCTGAAACGGTGACTAAAATATAACAAACGTCCTTTTAAATGCATGGTTGAGCTTGCAAGAAAGGAAGGGAACTCCCCAGGGATAAAAACAAAGACAGAGCTGAAAACCAGAGCAGGAATCATGAGGGCTAGTGTTGGTGCTGTGTCGGGCGGGCACAGGCAGGGAGGGGGCTGTGGGACTCGGCAACCTGGGATTGGGTTTTACAGCCCCTGTGGGGACAAGAAATAAGGCTTTGGGCTTCACAAAGCCAGGAGTTGTAAATGAGACCTACCTGCAAGCCAGACTCTTCAGAGTTATATTCTTGGTGAAAAGGTGGGCAAGGATTAAAAAAAAAAAAAAGTCCACTCTCTGCTCAGACAGATCACTAGTCAGCTCATCTGCTACAGCCAGGGCTCTGGGAATTTGTAATCATAGACGGAGTCTCAAGGGGGTTGGGATTTAAATTTACACTACCCTGCTTCCCTGGTGTTCAGGAGACTCTGAAAGCAAGAAGCTAATACAAAAAGGGGTCCCTGGTTGGAGATGCCTGTGGGCACTGGGCAGAAACAAATGCAAACACTCCCTAGAGGGCCATGACCTCAACTCAGGCTGCTCAGGGTTCCCACAGACAAAGGTTCTGCAGATGAGCTCACAAAGACAAAATTACAAAACAAAAGCAGTCGTGAGACAGTCAGTGGGAAAACCAATGATATGCTTGCCCCACTCCCCTCACCGACCCCCACCCATCTCACTGAACCTCAGATGATAGATCCAGGAGACAGAGACTAGAGAATAGCTGTGATTGCAATGACTAAAATGTTTTGGGAAATATGAAAAAGAATTAATATAATGAAAAAAATAGCCAGGGTTCCTACTATAGACAGCAGATTAAGTGCTGCCAAAGCAAGCACTATAGACAGCGGATTAAACACAGGCGTTTATCCCTGATCCTTCCTGAAATTTTTCAAAAAGGGGCAGAAAAGAATTTTTAAAGTACCGCAATGATGAAAAAAGAAAAGGATAATTTTGAAATTGGAAAGCAGACTGATGAGTGAGAATGGACTTCATGGATGCAAAAAAATTGAGTCCTAAACTGGCAGTGAGAAAAGTCTAGGACACACTAAACCCCCAGGAACCTCCAGCTTCAGGAACTGAGTACCAGGCACTTCGGGCAGCATAGGTAAGAAAGCAGAGGGAACTACAGCAGACTTGAAAGAGAGCTTTAAAGAGCAGCTAATAACCAAGATTCCATTCCCCAAGGTGAGTGCCTCTCCTATATCCCAACAGACTATTATTCCCTGGAGTGGGTAAAACCATGGGACTCTGTCCTGGGGAACAGAAGACCCAGCTAGGGGCAGGGGCATTGCACTGAATGTGGAGAAATTAAGTGAAGGTCCTCACAGTGAATATTAATACTCCAAAATGGCAAGCACGTTTAGTATGAACCTCCAGGCAGGAGACTGCAAGATAACTCTTGCAAACCTGAGAAACCGAGGAGGAAATACCTAAAGCCAGTGACAATAGAAGTTGCTCAGTGAAAGAGCCTAGCCAGCTCACCCTTCAGAGGAGTCTCTGGTGGGCAGCCAACTCTGAGCTCTGAGCTTCTGAGCACATGATGTGTATCGAAGCCAAGGATGACCAAGCACATAAGAGAAGCTCCAACTCATAGTCAAACAATGACAAACAGATAAAAAGCAACCTGGAGGGAATACGGATGACGATAAAAAGAAAACGCAAAAAAATTATCATTAGTATCATCAAAGACACAAGAACACACATTAAACAAGTACAGGATGTTATTAAAAAGGAATGTTCTGAGAACAAAAAAAATCTCTCTTGCATAGCACAAATTAAAAGTTTAATGGAGAGTTTAGAAGATAAAGTTGCAGATTAGGCAATTTCCCAAGTAGAGCAAAAAGACAAAATACAAGAGAGTAAAGGTGTGAAAATTAGAGAACCAACCTGGGACATCTCACATCCAAATAAAAGAAATCCCATAAAGAATAGAGAAAATAAAAAAGGAAGGGGTACTCATTCGATAAGTTATTCAAGTAAATGTCTCTGAATTAAATTACATGCATTTCCAGTTTGAAGATGCCCACTAAGTACTGAACGAAATGGATGCTATTCACACATGAAGACACATTATTGTGAAATTTTAGATCACTGAGAACAAAAGAAAAATCATACAAACTCCCAGAGAGAGAAAAACTAGGTTTTGCACGAAGCATCAAAAATCTGAAGGGCATCAGATTTCTTAACACCACCAATTTAGACCACAATGCCTTCAAAATCCAGAGAAAAGTATGCATAAAACTTAGAATTCTATACCCAACCAAACTATCAGTTGTGAGTGTAGAATAAAGATTTTCAGAAATAAACAGTCTCAAAAAGCTTAACTCCCATGCATCTGTAACAGAAGGGCTTCCCTAGTAGTTCAGACAATAAAGAATCTGCCTGCAATGCAGGAGACCCAGCTTCAATCCCTGGGTCAGGGCGACCCACTGGAAAAGGAAATGGCAACCCTCTCCAGTATTCTTGCCTAGAAAATTCCATGGATAGAGGAGCCTGGATGGCTAAAGTCAGTGGGGTTGCAAAGAGTTGGACACGGCTGAACAACTAAGGCAGCAACAACAGAGGTGCTGTAACAGAGCAGGACCTATGGGGCCTTCCTAGAACAGATTCCCACTCGCCCTCCTGCGTCCTCCTCCTCCCTTTCGTCTACAGAAAAACTTTAGTCAAAGAATAAACTTATACAACATTGCAAAACAGCTATACTCCAATAAAAATTAATTAAAAGAAAAGGATAAAAAGGAATAAACTTAATCAGAGAAGTGAGAAAAGGCAGAAAGAAGGGGGAAGTCAAGCAAGACAAAAAATAATAGTTTAGCCATGAGACGAAGTCAATGACCTTTAGTTCCTCCTCAAGGGCTATAGTGGAGAAGCCAATGGCACCCCACTCCAGTACTCTTGCCTGGAAAATCCCATGGATGGAGGAGCCTGGTGGGCTACAGTCCATGGGGTCGCTAAGATTTGGACACAACAGAAGCGACTTAGCAGCAGCAAGGGCTATAGGTAATATTCTGAGCTATATATCCTTGGAGCTGTTTTGCAGAAACTGAAACCCCCACCAGGTGGAAGGAGTTAACTGTATGCTATCCACAAGCATACAGTTCCAACTGACCCCAGATCAGTTGGAACCAGAAGATTGAAGATGTTGACTCTTGATTACCTCACAACCAACCAATCAGAGGCATGTCTACGAGCTGGTCACATACCCCACACACAGACACCCCACCTCACCCTATCTTCAGAGCTCTTTATCTGAATGTCCTTGGAAAGTTTAGGACTTTCAAGCACTAGTTACCTGGACTCCTTGATTGGAGCCCTGCACTTTGCTTCCACACATCCTCGTGTTAATAGATTGGCTTCACTGCACATAGGCAAGTGAACCCAAGTTTGGTTTGGGAACATCCTTTCTTGGGAATTTGCTAGAGAATGTGCACCTCTAAAACAGGGAATAAATCAAGAAAGAAGTTAAGCTGGGAAACCCATGCCTAAGAGAAATAATGTGAGTCCTCAAGCTATTGATGAAGGGAGAACGCAACAGCCTGGAGGGCAGCCAGAAGAAACAGGAACAGACCAGAAAGGCCTGTGAAAGAAATCTCTGAGATGACGCAGCTGGGAAACGTGCTTGGATGTATAAGAGGTGGTTGGTGCTGCTGAGGAATGACTTGGGATGATTTCATGATAATTAGAAAACAAAGCAAACTAATAAAAACTAGACAGTATCAACGACACGGAAAACAAAAGATTGTGAAAGAAAAGAAAAATAGCTAATGTGTTCTATGTGGCACAAAGGTGAATAGAATTTATGTAATCCTAATAATCTCTTGGACTGCAAGGAGATCCAACCAGTCCATTCTAAAGGAGATCAGTCCTGGGTGTTCTTTGGAAGGAATGATGCTAAAGCTGAAACTCTAGTACTTGGGCCACCTCATGCGAAGAGTTGACTCATTGGAAAAGACTCTGATGCTGGGAGGGATTGGGGGCAGGAGGAGAAGGGGACGACCGAGGATGAGATGGCTGGATGGCATCATGGACTCAATGGACGTGAGTCTGAGTGAACTCTGGGAGTTGGTGATGGACAGGGAGGCCTGGCATGCGGCAATTCATGGGGTCGCAAAGGGTCGGACACGACTGAGCGACTGCACTGAACTGAATAATGTTACCTTTAAATTATGATTTAAACTCTGCTGGAAGAACAGTGGGATGGGAAGCATGTGTGTGCAAGGTAGAGGGAGGGATGTTGCTGGTAAACTCCAGGTAGTTCCTCACCTTCTGGTGTGAAAAGTTGACAGATAATGTCTGAAAACTAAGCATGGGGAATAATAGAGCATGTTATTTAGTGATACAGAGGTAAATCCCAAAAGGAATAATGAAAGAGTAGAAGTTGCTTGCCCCTGGGGAGCAGAAAGATGGACAAATTTGAGGATGAGGGACAGGAGGCTGAAGTTTTCATGATAAGTCTGTGGACCTACTTGATGCTTTAAACTATATGCCTGTATACAGATGAAAATTTAAGAAACACATGAGACAGGGGGACAATGCACTTCTCATATACTCTTAGGTGCCAGCTTGAATCCTCTTAGCTCCACCAGTCTACAAGAGTCTTGGCCAGTTGTTTTGTCCCAGCCAATTCTGCAAGGATTCTGATCAACTCTACTGGACACAACCTGATAGCATTTCTGCCTCCTGCCCCCATGGGCTTCTCTAAAGCTGCTGGTGCTTGAAATGCCATGGATTCACTCAATGCCCAGACAAGTGCAAGATAGTTCCAGAAGGTCAAGGAATTAGTTGTGCTTAACTTCAGGCAGTGGCCAGCTCAATAATGTACCTTCATATTGGTTCTCACTCCTTTATCTTTTTTGAGATTGAACTCCCTGAAACATTAGTGGCACTTCAGTTCAATTCAGTTCAGTTGCTTAGTGGTGTACGATTCTTTGCGTCCCCATGGACTGCAGCCCGCCAGTCTTCCCTGTTCACCACCAACTCCCGGAGCTTGCTCAAACTCATGTCCGTCAAGTCGGTGATGCCATCCAACCATCTCATCCTCTGTTGTCCCCTTCTCCTCCTGCCTTCAATTTTTCCCAGCATCAGGGTCTTTTCCAGTCAGTCAGCTCTTTGCATCGGGTGGCCAAAGTATTGGAGTTTTTCAGCTTCGGCATCAGTCCTTCCAATGAACATTCAGGGTTGGCTTCCTTTAGGATTGTTTGATCTCCTTGCAGTCCAAGGGACTCTCAAGAGTCTTCTCAAACACCACAGTTCAAAAGCATCAATTCTTCAACACTCAGCTTTCTTTATGGTCCAACTCTCATATACATACATGACCACTTGAAAAATCATAGCTTTGACTAGATGGACCTTTGTGAGCAAAGTAATGTCTCTATTTTTAATATACTGTCTAGGTTGGTCATAGCTTTTCTTCCAAGGAACAAACATTTTTTAATTTCCTGGCTGCAGTCAATATCTGCAGTGATTTTTGGAGCCCAAGAAAAGAAAGTCTGCCACTGTTTCCATTGTTTCTCCATCTATTTGCCATGAAGTGATGGGACTGGATGCCACGATCTTAGTTTTTTGAATGTTGAGTTTTAAGCCAGTTTTTTCCCATCTCCTCTTTCACTTTCATCAAGAGGCTCTTTAGTTCCTCTTCACTTTCTGCCATAAGGGTGGTGTCATCTGCATATCTCAGGTTATTGATATTTCTCCCAGCAATCTTGATTTCAACTTGTGCTTCTTCCAGCCCAGCATTTCACATGACGTACTCTACATATATGGAGAAGGCAATGGCTCCCCACTCCAGTACTCTTGCCTGGAAAATCCCATGGATGGAGGAGCCTGGTAAGCTGCAGTCCATGGGGTCGCAAAGAGTTGGACACGACTGAAGCGACTTAGCAGCAGCAGCAACTCTACATAAAAGTTAAATAAGTGGTGTGACAATATACAGCTTTGACCTACTCCTTCCCCAATTTGGAACCAGTCCGTTGTTCCATAGCCGGTTCTAACTGTTGCTTCTTGACCTGCATACAGATTTCTCAGGAGGCAGGTAAGGTGGTCTGGTATTCCCAGCTCTTGAAGAGTTTTCCACAGTTTGTTGCGATCCACACAGTAAAAGGCTTTGGCATAGTCAACAAAGCAGAAGTAGATGTTTTTCTGGAATTCTCTTGCTTTTTCTATGATCCAACTAGATTCAGTCCAATCCCAGACAAAATCCTAGCAGGCTTTTCTGTAAAAATCAACAAGCTGATTCTGTAATTTACATGGAAAAGCAAATAAACCAAAATAACTGAAATGATTTTGAAAAAGAAGAACAAAGTTTCAGGATTCACACTACCTATTTGAAGACTTTCTATAAAGCTACAGTTATTAGTGTGGAACTGGTCATGGGATAGATACATAGGTCAATGGCACAAGGAATATAATCCAAAAGTAGAATCACACAAGTTTGGCCAGTTTATATTTTACAAAGATGCAAAAGCAATTTAATTGAGAAAGGATAACAGGTTCTTGTGTTGTTGTTTTTTCCAACAAATAGAATAATTTGGATAGCTACATTGAAAAAAAGACCTTCCCTCATAGCTCAGTCGCCTGCAGTTCAGGAGACCTGGGTTCTATCCCTGGGTCGAGAAGATCCCCTGGAGAAGGAAATGGCAACCCACTCCAGTATTCTTGCCTGGAGAATCCCATGGACAAGAGGAGCCTGGTAGGCTACAGTCCATGGGGTCTCAAAAGTCAGACATGACTTAGAGACTAAACCACTAACACACTGGAAAAAAAAAGACTGTCAATCTTTATGTCACATGTTATACAGAAATTAACTCAAAATTGTCGTAGACCTAAATGATAAAAGTAAAATAATAAAACTTTTAGAAGAAAATACAGGGGGAAAATCTTTTTGGCTTGGAATAAGCAAAGCATTCTTAGATATGGTATAGAAAAGTGTGAAATCAAGTGGACCTTAGGAAGCATTACTATGAACAAAGCTAGTGGAGGTGATGGAATTCCAGCTGAGCTATTTCAAATCCTAAAAGATGGTGCTGTTAAAGTGCTGCACTCATTATGTCAGGAAATTTGGAAAATTCAGCAGTGGCCACCAGAATGAAAAAGTCAGTTTTCATTCCAATCACAAAGAAGGGCAATGCCAAATAATGTTCAAACTACTGAACAATTGAGCTCACTTCACATGCTAGCAAGGTCATGCTCAAAATCCTTCAAGCTAGGTTTCAGCAGTATGTGAACCAAGAACTTTCAGATGTACAAGCTGGGTTTATAAAAGGCAGATGAAAAAAAAAAAGAAAAGGCAGATGAACCAGAGATCAAATTGCCAACATCTGTTGGATCATAGAGAAAGGAAGGTAATTCCAGAAAAACATCTACTTCTGCTTCATTGACTACACTAAAGCCTTTGATTGTATGGATCACAACAAACTATGGAAAATTCTTAAAGAGATGGGAATACCTGATCACCTTACCTGTCTCCTGAGAATCCTGTATGTGGGTCAAGAAGCAACAGTTAGAACTGGACATGGAACAATGGACTGGTTCAAAATTGGGAAAGGAGTATGACAAGGGTGTATATTGTCACTCTGCTTATTTAACTTCTATGCAGAGTACATCATGCAAAATGCCAGATTAGATGAATCACAAGCTGGACTCAAGACTGCTGGGAAAAATATCAACAACCTCAGATACACAGATGATACTATTCTAATGGCAGAAAGTGAAAAGGAACTAAAACGTCTCCTGTGGAGAGTGAAAGAAGAGAGTGAAAAATCTTGCTTGAAACTAAACACTGAACAAACTAAGATCATGACCGGAAAAGTGGAAGCAGTGACAGATTTTATTTTCTTGGGCTCCAAAATCACTGCGGAGAGTGACCACAGCCATGAAATTAAAAGATGCTTGCTCTTTGGAAGGAAAACTGTGACAAACCTAGACAGCATATTAAAAAGCAGAGACATTACTTTGCCAACAAAGGTCCATGTAGTCAAAGCTATGGTTTTCCAGTAGTCATGTATGGGTGTGAGAGATGGACCATAAAGAAGGCTGAGCGTCAAAGAACTGATGCCCTTGAATTGTGGTGCTGGAGAGGACTCTTTGAAAGTTCCTTGGACTGCAGGTAGATCAAACCAGTCAGTCCTAAAGGAAATCAATCCTGAATATTCATTGGAAGAACTGATGCTGAAGCTGAAAGCTTCAACACTTTGGCCACTTGATGATTGGAAAAGACCCTGATACTGGAAAAGACTGAAGGCAAAAGGGGAAGGGGGCAGCAGAGGATGAGATGGTTAGATGGCATCACTGACTCAACGGATGTGAATTTGAGCAAACTCTGGGAGATAGTGAGGGACAGGGAATCCTGGCGTGCTGCCATCCATGGGGTTGCAAAGAGTCAGCCATGACTTAGCAACTGAACAACAACAAATGAAAGAAAAAAATGATAAATTATGTTATATCAAAAATGTTAAACTTTGCTTCTGTAAAAGACACTCTTGAAGACTTCCCTGGTGGTCTAGTGGTTCAGAATTCCCCTTGCAATTCAGGGGACGTGGATTCGATCCTTGGTCAGGGAGCTAAGATCACACATGTTGCTAAGCAACTAAGCCTGTGGGCCACAACTTCTGGGTTCCTGCACCAAAACTAAAGAGTCCATGTTCTACAGTGAAGGATGATACATGATACAGCGAAGATCCTGCATGCCGCAACTAAGAGCTGATGCAGCCAAATCAATTAAGCTTCTAAAAGACACTGTTAGGAGAAAAGATGAACTACTGGTTGAGAGAAAGTATTTGCAAATCACATATCCAGAGGCATGGATAAAGAAGATGTAGTACATATATGATGGAATATTACTCTGCCACTAAAACGAATGAAATACAGCCATTTGCGGCAACATCAATGGACCTAGAGACGGTCACACTGAGTGAAGTAAGTCAGACAAACAGAAATATTGTATGACACCCCTTAGACGCACATTCTAACAAGAAATTACTCAAATGAGCTTATTTACAAAACAGAAACAACTAACAGACTTAGACAATAAATTATGGTTCGCAGGGGAGGACGGATGCCAGGAAGGGAGAGTTAGAGAATTTTGGATTCACATGTATACACTGCTATATTTTAAATGGATAACAACCAATGACAGATTGTATAGCACAGGGAACTCTGCTCAGTGATAAATGTAACAGCGAAGAACTAATTCATAGGGAAAAACCCTGATGCTGGGGAAGGTTGAAGGCAGGAGGAGAAGGGGAAGATAGAGGATGAGATGGTTGGATGGCATCACCAACTCGATGGACATGAGTTTCAGCAAGCTGTGGGAGTTGGTGATGGGCAGGGAAGCCTGGTGTGCTGCAGTCCATGGGGTCACAAAGAGTCAGACATGACTGAGCAACTGAACTGAACGGAGATACATGTATGTGTGTGGCTGAGTCCCTTTGCTGTCCACCTGAAACTATCAGAACAATTAACTGGCTATACTCCAGGATAAAATCAAAAGTTTAGGGACTTCCCTGGTGATCCAGTGGTTAAGAATCCCCCTTGCAATGCAAGAGACTTAGGTTTGATCCCTTGTCAGGAACTAAGATCCCACATGTAACAGAGCAACGAAACCCGCACCCCACAAGACAAGCTCCCAAGCCACAACTCGCCACGACAAAAGATGCCACATGCTGCAACTAAGATCTGATGCAGCCAAATAAAATGTTTAAAAAATTAAAATAGAATAAAATAGAACAGACAAGAGTGAAAACCAAACAAAACCAAAAGCCAAAATGAGATATGCTGGTAAGAATAAACTACACAGATTTCAAGGTTTAGCCAGAAAATATAAACTATTTTATTAATAAGCTTACATTGATTATACTCTGAAATACTCCTTTTGATATATTATGTTAAATAAAGCACATTATTAAAATTAATTTCACCTGTTTCTTTTTAATATGACTACTAGAAAATTTTAAATAATAATGGGACTCCTTATATTTCTATTGGATGGCACAGCTTTGGTCATTGTTGAGAAAATATATACCTGGGTATCAAGTCAAAAGTTTAAGAGAAACCAGTTAAACAACAGAAATACATCTCTAATTTCAAAACTATCAAAGAAAAAAGGATAATAAAGAGAAGAGTAAATTTAATAGATGCTGTGGGTTGTGCTTAGTTGCTCAGTCATGTCTAACTCTTGCGACCCCATGGACTGCAGCCTGCCAGGCTCTTCAGTCCATGGATGCTAACACATGAGAAATAATAAATTAAAGAGGTAGTGTAATGAGAACACAAAATAAAATGGTAGAAATAAGTCTAAATATATCAACAGTCATTACGAATGTAAATTGATTTCATTTGTCTCCTTAAAGACAGAAAATGTCATATTGGATCAAAACAAAATACAATAGACTATTGGTTAGAAGGAACACTCTAAAGCAAAGGAAAAAGGAAAGACTGAAAATAAAATAATGGGAAAAGATATACCAGGCAAAGAGCAACCAAAAGAAAGCTGACATAGAATATTAATATCAGGAAAAATACACCTAAGGCCAAGAAATACTAAAAAGAGATAAAGAGGGACATGAGAAGTTGATTAAAGTCACACATCACCAAAAAGACTCACCAGTAATAAGCTTTTCATATGTAACTACTAACCTTGAAATAAGTAAAGCAAAAACTGAAAGAATTAGTTTGAACTGAGGAATCACAAAAGGAATGGCTTCATAGTTGTCATGAATATATGAACATTTATTTAAAAAGTTGCCCCTGTGTTGGGTCATAAATGAAAGCCTGAGCAAATTTTGAAATGGATGTAAAGCAAACCACATTCTCTACCCACAATGCAGCAAAATTGGAAGTCAACAAAAATAGCAAAGGCAGACTAACTACAGCTGTAATTTGAAAACTAAAAAGCACACTTGTAGGAACATTCTTTCCTACGCCTTATATTTCCTTCTTTGTGGAGGGAGCTAAATTAGTGTAGCACTCCCAGTCTCTCTCTGCCCCATGGAGGAAGAGTAACTCAGCTGGTCAATGTGGGGAAAATAAAATTGGCTGACTTGCTTTACCAGTGTTTCTCTTGGCAAAACACTGTTAGCCTTTGCCCTACTTCATTTTGTACTCCAAGGCCAAATTTGCCTGCTACTCCAGGTATCTCTTGACTTCCTACTTTTGCATTCCAGTGCCCTGTGATGAAAAGGACATCTGTTTTGGGTGTTAGTTCTAGAAGGTCTTGTAGGTCTTCATAGAACGGTTCAACTTCAGCTTCTTCAGCATTTCTGGTCGGGGCATAGACTTGGATTACTGTGATAATGAATGGTTTCCCTTGGAAATGAACAGAGATCATTCTGTCATTTTTGAGATTGCATCCAGTACTGCATTTTGGACTCTTGTGTTGACTATGAGGGCTACTCCATTTCTTCTAAGGGATTCCTGCCTGCAATAGTAGATAAAATGGTTATTTGAATTAAATTCACCCATTCCTGTCCATTATAGTTCACTGATCCTAGAATGTTGATGTTCACTCTTGCCATCTCCTGTGTGACCACTTCTAATATACCTTGATTCATGGCCCTAACATTCCAGGTTCCTATGCAATATTGTTCTTTATAGCATTGGACTTTACTTCCATCACCAGTCACAACTACAGCTGGGAGTTGTTTTTGCTTTGGCTCCATCCCTTCATTCTTTCTGGAGTTATTTCTCCACTGATCTCCAGTAGCATATTGGGCACCTACTGACCTGGGGAGTTCATCTTTCACTGTCCAATGTTTTTGCCTTTTCATACTGTTCATGGGGTTCTCAAGGCAAGAATACTGAAGTGATTTGCCATTCCCTTCTCGAGTGGACCACATTTTGTCAGAACTCTCCACCATGACCCATCTGTCTTGGGTAGTCCTACATGGCGTGGCTCACAGTTTCATTGAGTTAGACAAGGCTGTGGTCCATGTGATCAGTTTGATTGGCTTTCTATAACTGTGATTTTCATTCTGTCTGCCTTCTGAGGGATAAGGATGAGAGGCTTATGGAAGCTTCCTGATGGGAGAGACTGACTGCGGGGGAAACTGAGTCTTGTTCTGATGGGTGAGGCCATGACAGTAAATCTTTAATCCAGTTTTCTGTTGATGGTCAAGGCTGTGTTCCCTCCCTGTTGTTTGACCTGAGGCCAAACTATGGTGGAACTAATGAAGATAATGGTGACCTCCTTCCAAAGGTCCCATGCACACACTGCCACACTCAGTGCCCCTGCCCCTGCAGCAGGCTGCCGCCAACCCATGCCTCCCCCGGAGACTCCTGGACACTCCCAGGCAAGTCTGGGTCAGTCTCTTGTGGGGTCATAGCTCCTTTCTCCTGGGTCCTGGTGTGTACAAGGTTTTGTTTGTGCCCTCCAAGAGTCTGTTTCCCCAATCCTATGTAAATTCTGTAATCAAATCCTACTGGCCTCTGAAGTCAAATTCTCTGGGGGTTCTCAGTCCCTTTGCCAGATTCCCGGGCTGGAAAATCAGTTGAGCTATTTCAAATCTTAAAAGATGATGCTGTTAAAGTGCTGCACTCAATAAGCCAACAAATTTGGAAAAACTCAGCAGTGGCCACAGGACTGGAAAAGGTCAGTTTTCACTCCAATCCCAAAGAAAGGCAATGCCAAAGAATGCTCAAATTACCACACAATTGCACTCATCTCACATGCTAGTAAAGTAATGCTCAAAATTCTCCAAGCCAGGTTTCAATAGTACATTAACTGTGAACTCCCAGATGTTCAAGCTGGATTTAGAAAAAGCAGAGGAACCAGAGATCAAATTGTAAACATCCCTTGGATCATAGAAAAAGCAAGAGAATTCCAGAAAAACACCTACTTCTGCTTTGTTGCCTATGCCAAAGCCTTTGACTGTGTGGATCACAACAAACTGTGGAAAACTCTTCAAGAGATGGGAATACCAGACCACCTTACCTGCCCCCTGAGAAATCTGTATGCAGGTCAGGAAGCAACAGTTAGAACTGGACATGGAACAACAGACTGGTTCCAAATAGGGAAAGGAGTATGACAAGGCTGTATATTGTCACCCTGCTTATTTAACTTCTATGCAGAGTACATCATGCGAAATTCAGGGCAGGATGAAGACAAGCTGGAATCAAGATTGCCAGGAGAAATACCAGTAATCTCAGATACGCAGATGACATCACCCTTATGGCAGAAAGTGAAGAGGAACTAAAAAGCCTCTTGATGAAAATGAAAGAAGAGAGTGAAAAAGCTGGCTTAAAATTCAATGTTCAAAAAACTAAGATCATGGCATCCCGTCCCATCACTTCATGACAAATAGATGGGGAAACAGTGAAAACAGTGAGAAACTTTCTTTTCTTGGGCTCCAAAATCGCTGCAGATATTGACTGCAGTCATGAAATCAAAAGGTGCTTGCTCCTTGGAAGAAAAGCTATGACCAACCTAGACAGTATATTTAAAAACAGAGACATTATTTTGCCCACAAAGGTCTGGCTAATCAAAGCTATGGTTTTTCCAGTAGTCATGTATAGATGTCAGAGTTGGACTAAAAAGAAAGCTGAACACTGAAGAATTTATGGTTTTGAGCTGTGGTGTTGGAGAAGACTCTTGAGAGTCCCTTGGACAGCAAGGAGATCTAACCAGTCAATCTTAAAAGAAATCAGTCCTGAATATTCACTGGAAGGACTGATGCTGAAGCTGAAACTCCAATACTTTGGCCACCTGAGGCCAAGAACTGACGGTTTGGAAAAGATCCTGATGCTGGGAGAGATTGAAGGCAGGAGGAGAAGGGGACAACAGAGGATGAGATGGTTGGATGGCATCACTGACTTGTTGGACTTGAGTTTGAGCAAGTTCCAGGAGCTGGTGATGGACAGGGAAGCCTGGTGTGCTGCAGTCCATCGGGTCGAAGAGTCGGACACGACTGAATGACTTAACTAGAAGTAGACTAGAGGATGATTAAAGTCACAAATCACCAAAAGGACTCGCCTGTAACAAGCTTTTTATATGTAACTACTAACCTTGAAATAAGTAAAGCAAAGACTGAAAGACTTAGTTTGATTTGAGGGATCAGAAAAGGATTAGGTTCATAGTTGTCATGAATACATGAACATTTATTTCAAAACATTGCCCTTGTGTTGGACATAAATGAAAGCCGAGCAAATGTTGAAGTGGATGTAAAGCAGACCACAATGTAGGCACCCACGCTGCTACCCACAGTGCAGCAAAATTAGAAGTCAGCAACAAGAGCAAAGCAGACTAACTGTAGCTGTAACTCTGAAAACTAAACAACACACTTGGAGGAACATTTCTTCCCAATCCTTGTTTCCTTCTTGTGGAGGGTGCCAGATTAGTGTAGCACTCCCAGTCTCTCTCTGCCCCATAGAGGAAGAGCAACTCAGCTGGTCAATGTGGAGAAAATAAAATGGACTTTCTTGGTTTACCAACCTCCTTTCTCTTCTTGGAAGTGAGCTGCTTATAGGCGGTGTCATTCTCTGTCCCCCATGCACCACCCACAGCATCACAGAGACTAGGGGTTTAGGTTGCCAAATCCCCATTTTCAATACCTGTTGTTGTGCAGTCACTGAGTCACGTCCGACTGTTTGCAACCCCATGGACTGCAGCATACCAAGCTTCCCTGTCCTTCACTATCTCCTGGAGTTTGCTCAGACTCACCCGTTGAGTTAGTGATGCTGTGTAACCATCTCATCCTCTGCCGCCCTCTTCTCCTCCTGCCCTCAATCTTTCCCAGCATCAGGGTCTTTTCCAATGAATTGGCTTTTCACATCAGGTGGCCAGAGTATTGGAGCTTCAGCTGCAGCATCAGTCCTTCCAATGAACATTCAGGGTTGATTTCCTTTAGGATTGACTGGTTTGATCTACTTCTTGTCCAAGGGACTCTCAGGAGTCTTCTCCAGCACCACAGTTCAAAATTGTCAATTCTTCAGTGCTTGGACTTCTTTATGGTCCAACTCTCACATCCATACATGACTACTGAAAAAACCATAGCTTTGACTACATGGACTTTTGTCCGCAAAGTAATGTCTCTGTTTTTAATATGGTGTTGAAGTTTGTCATAGCTTTCCTTCCAAAGAGCAAGCATCTTTTAATTTCATGGCTGCAGTCACCAGTATTAGGAAAGCCATTTGGCTGTCACATCTATCGCATCCTCATCTTCCAACCTTCTCTTAATCAGTTAAAAAACAAACACAAAATCCCCCCCTCACTTTTCACCTTGTCTCTGAGTTCAGAAACTAGGCATTTGAGAGAGGAAAGGGAAGTTGTTTACTGAGTACCCCCGCCCAAAGGCATCAACAGAAATTGCAATGGGAAGTATGAAATATTTGGTACTGAGGATAAAGAAAAAAATACAAAACAAGACTTGTAGAATGGAGCCACAATGACACTTGTAGAGAAATATATACTCTTAAGCGCATTTACTCTAAAACAAGAATGATTTAAACATAAAGGAGTAAAGCTATCAACTAAAGAAGCTTAAAAAAAAAACCCAACAGTTGAAGCAGTAAACAGTAAAGAGCACAAATGAAAAGGAAGCAATCACAAAAAGGATCAACAAAGTTAAAAGTTGTTTCTTTGAAAAGGCAGTAATACAAACATCGAGCAAAATTAATCAAGGGAAGGAGAAAAAAGGCACAAATATCTATGACTAAGAATGAAAGGAGGATGAAAGTACATATACAAAAGATTTAAGAATCATATACTATGAGCAACTTTATGCCACTACGTATGAAAACATGAAATAGAGAATTTGTAGAAAAATAGAGATGATTAAAGTTTACTCAAGAAGATGAAAAAATAAATACATTAGTGACCATTAAAGGAAAAAGAAATTAGTATTTTAAAAATCACCCCTATAAATTGGGGGCTGCAATTGACATAGGAATGCTACTCAGTACTCTGAAATGGCCTATGTGGAAAAAGAATCTAAAAACGAGTGGATATATGTGTATGTATAACTGATTTGCATTGCTGTACACCTGAAACTAAGAAAACATTTTAAATCAAGATTCATGGGATCGCAAAGAGTCGGACATGACTGAGCAACTGAACTGAAACTGAACTGATACACCAATGAAAATATTTCACAAAGTCACCCCTTTCCACTTTCGCAAGGAAACCGCATAGACAGTGGCAAGGAACGAGACAGGGCTATTCTTTAGAAGCAGAAAAAGCAGGCAGGAACAGCCAGAGACCTGGACTGCCTCCCCGAGGCGTGCTCCATTCCTGCCCTTGTCACTGTCTGGGTTCACACTTGAGCTCACAGGGCTTCCCAGGCGGCTCTAGCAATAAAGGACCCACCTGCAAACACAGGAGATATAAGAGATGAGGGTTCCATCCCCCGGTGGGGAAGATGCCCTGGAGGAGGGCAGGGCTACCCACTGCAGTATTCTTGCCTGAAGAATCCCATGGACAGAGGAGCCTGGCAGGCTACAGTCCATGGGGTTGCAAAGAGTTAGACATGACTGGAATGACTTAGCATGCATGCATGCACTGAGTTCATAAGTTTCCCATTTTTCCTGAGCAAATTCAGCTGGATTTCTGTCACAGGTGTAGCCCAAATACAAGCAGAGATATCACATGCCCCATTCTATTTTGAGAAATAAAAGCTGCAAGAAATAGCATCGGAGTGGGGAGTTCCCTGTTGGACTAGTGGCTAGGATTTGGTGCTTTCACCGCTGTGGCCTGGATTCAATGCCTGGTCAGGGAACTGAGATCCTGCAAGCCACATGGCATGGCCAAAAAGAGACAGAAGTCATATAGGAGCGGCATGATGTCTTATGCAGTCTGAGGACTCCCCGGTACGTATGTGCTCTTCAAAATCCCACATTTGGGGCCTGACTCTCCTTCTCTGTTTTTCTTTTTAAAGAGCTTATTTATTTGTTTAGTTTTGGCTGTGCCAGGGCTTTCTCTAGTTGCAGCTGCCGCATTCGCGCTTCTGGATTCAATGGCTTCTCTCAGGCAGAGCACAGGCTCTAGGCTCAGGGGCCTCAGTAGTTGTGGCCCTCGGGCTTAGCTGCCCCGAGGCACATGGAATCCTCCCAGACCAGGCATGGAGCCCGAGTCCCCTGCCTTGGCAGGTGGAGTCTCAACCACTGTACCACCAGGGAAGCCCCCTCTCTCTTTCTCTGCCTTTCAAACAGCTCCATAGGGTCCCTCCCTACGAGCTGGTCCTGTTCTTTCTTTTTTGTGCCACACCATCCCAATCCTGAACTGAAGGTCAGACTGTGGTCCCAGCAGTTCCGTCCCTGGATGAACCCAATTTTCTAACACCCTCCCATCATGTAGTTTGAACATGATGATAGCAGGGGTTAAGTCACAATCAGGAAACCAGTAACCAGTTGAATGTATGCAATAAATATATTTTAAGTCAATAGCTATGTAATTGGGGCTTAATGAATGAAGTGGATAAGCTCTAAACTTCAGACTAATTCTTTATCACTGCTCCTGCCTATGGTTCTAAGATGTTCAGAGGATCTCAGGTCTCCATGCCAACCACCCAATCCCATTGCCCCCAACCCCCAACCATGTCTTGGGAAATGCTGACCAATGGCCCGGTCTCTGCCTGACCCATAGTTGGCCCTTGCTCAATATATGGTAGATCACCTTCCCCCCACCCCCATGCCAACACAGAGTTTAGCCCAGCAGTGCCTCCTCCAGGAGGAAATTTTCTCTATTAGAAGGCAGAAGGAAGTGGAGAAGCCCTAAACTTCAGACTAATCCTTTAGAAGATTACTGAACTCAGTTTGAAGGGACCCACTCAGGGATCCACTCACTTCTCAGATGAGAAGTATAAAGGTCAAGATGGGCCTGCCTGATAGCTTAGTTGATAAAGAATCCTCCTGCAATGCAGGAGACCCCAGTTCAATTCCTGGGTCTGGCAGATCTGCTGGAGACGGGATAGGCTACCACTCCAGTATTCTTGGGATTCTCTTGTGGCTCAGCTGGTAAAGAATCCACCTGCAATGCAGGAGACCTGGGTTGAATCCCTGGGTTGGGAAGATGCCCTGGAGAAGGGAAAGGCTACCCATTCCAGTATTTTGGCCTGGAGAATTCCATGGACTACATTCCATGGAGTGGCAAAGAGTCGGACATGGCTGAGCGACTTTCACTTAGTGAATAGATGTTCAGAGCATTCGGGATGCTCGGGTGAATGGCCCACCGAAAGAGACTAGTGTTTCTTCCCTATTAGTGCTGATATTTTAAGGCATTATATTGATCAGTGTATAGTTCTTCAGTGTATTCTTTCTACCTCTTCTTTATTTCTTCTGCTTCCGTTAGGTCCTTGCTATTTCTGCCCTTTATTGTGCCCATCTTTACATGAAATGTTCCCTTCGTATCTCCAGTTTTCTTGAAGAGATGTCTAGTCTTTCCCATCCTATTGTTTTCCTCTATTTTGCACTGTTCACTTAAGAAAGCTTTCTTATATCTCCTTGCTATTCTCTGGAACTCTGCCTTCAGTTGGGCACATCTTCCCTTTCTCCCTTACCTTCTGCTTCTCTTCTTTCCTCTGCTGTTTGTAAGGCCTCCTCAGACAATCACACATGCCTTCTTGCATTTCTGTTTCTTTGGGATGGTTTGGGTCACCGCCTCCTGTATGATATTGTGACTCTCCGTCCATAGTTCTTCAATGACTGACCCATGTGACAGATCCCAGGAGGTTAAATTTGCTGGAAATGTACATGAAACTTAGTGTGTGACCTTGGGTGACCCCCTCACCTCTCTGCACACCCCTCTTTCTTCCTCTCTTCCACAAACATCAAAGGGTCTAAGAGAACCGCTCTTGTGTGAATAAGGCTCTCATAGACGCCTCACATTCGCCTCTTAGACTGAGAACTAGACCTTGGGGTGGGAAGGCCATGACGGCAGGCACGTTTCTCTCTCACTCCAGGCTGTACCCCAGTCCCTGGGGCAGGGCTGCCTGCATCACCCAGAAGCCTCATAAGTCTGGTCGAATGCCTGAGCGCAGAACGTTAGACTCGCTTCAACGTCAGGGTCACAGCCGATGAGTCTCCCAGCTTCTTGGACTGGGAGACCTGGAGAGGAGGTCTGCCATTCAGGTACAAAACTGAGATGCTGGGGCTTCAGGGGCTCATCCTGTGAGGACCCAGAAGACTGCAAGCTGGACTCCATTCTACCCTTCCCCGACCCTTCCACCCTCCTCCCCACTCGCCCCTCCCCCACCTTAGGAAAATCCAGCTGGAAATTTTGGCAGAGGTTACAGTCCATGGGGTGCAAAGAGTCGGACGCGACTGAGCAACTAAGCACAGCACTGCAAGGCAGTTCTCTGATGAGCCTCTGGGTGAAAACCTGGGACCTTTTATGTAATTTTAGCTCGGTAAAGAATCTGCCTGCAGTGCAGGAGACCTGGGTTCGATCCCTGGGTCGGGAAGATCCCCTGGAGAAGAAAATGGCAACTCCCTCCAGTATCCTTGCCTGGAAAACCCCATAGACAGAGAAGTCTGGCGGGCTGCAGTCCGTGGGGTGGCAAAGAGTTGGACACGACTGAGCGACTGGCAGTCACACTTTATGTAACTGCTGTTCTCCCCAGTCACCTTCCATTTCCTCTCAAAAGTTTCATGGAACTCACATGTTGTGGGGGTCATCATTTCACTGGGGCGGGTATGCAGCCCATGATGACTGAGAAAGAGCTTCAGCAGGTGGCTGGGCCCCAGCCCTCTTTGGACCACCATTCCCCTATCGCCATTTCTTCCCTGTGGATTGGAAGAATCTGACATGCATTTGGGTTCCGGTTCTGGTGTGCTAGGATTGCCTTTTCTTATGGACCCCACTCCTTAGCAACAGGGTTTTGAGCAAGTCGCCAAAGCATCTGCTAGTGCATCTATAAAATGGGTACCTTACCGGAGGCAGCCTGTCAGCTAGAGTGGATTCTCACCCCTTGCTGGGGGCTCATTGGGTCCACCTGGGAGGTGGCCCCTGGACTTAGTTAAGAGTTCAGACTTTGGTATCTGGCAAGGCTGGCTTTGGGTTCCAGCCTCACCAAGGACTGACTGTATGACAACTTAAACTCTCTGACCCTCAGTTTTCTCATCTGTGAAAAAACAACCTTACTTCCAGGCCCTGTTAGGACATCAGATCCACAAGCTCATAGCACAGGCTTAGTGTCTAGTCAATGCTGTCACTCCGCTGGTGGCTGCGAGCTGCAGGGGTCAAGGCAAGCACACTGGCCTGGAGCAAGTCACCAGCTCAGAGACAGAGCTAGGATTCCATTTGATTGCAGACCAGTTCTTCTTTTCTTTTTTTTGGAATTTTTGACCCCAAACTACACTTTTGGATCATTCTTTCTTCTTTTCTTTTTATAAAGTGAAGTATAGTTAATCAAACCAATCAGTTCTAAAGGAAATCAACCCCGAATATTCATTAGAAGGACTTGCTGGAACAGAATCCAATACTTTGGTCACCTGAGGCGAAGAGCCGAATCACTGGAAAAGACTCTGATGCTGGGAAAGATTGAAGGCAAAAGAACAAGGAGGTGGCAGAGAATGGTTAGAAAGCATCACTGACTCAATGGACATGACTTTGAGCAAACTCTGGGACATACAGGAGGACAGAGGAGCCTGGTGTGTTGCAGTCCATGGTGCCACAAAAAGCAGGACACAACTTAGCGACTGAACAACTAGTTAATTCACCAGGTCGTGTTAGTTTCTGATTCAGTTTTATACATATACATAACTTCCCAGGCAGCACTAGTGTAAAGAACCCACCTGCCAAATCCAAGGTTTGATCCCTGGATCAGAAAGATCTCCTGGAGGTGGACATAGCAACCCACTCCAGTATTCTTGCCTGGAGAATTCCATGGGCAGGGGAGCTTGGTGGGCAATAGTCCATAGGGTAGCAGAGTTGGACACCACTGAAGTGACTTAGCATGCATATATTTATTCTTTTTCATATTCTTTTCCATTATGGCTTGCTGCTGCTACTGAGTCTCCTCAATCCTGTCCTACTCTGTGTGACCCCATAGACGGCAGCCCACCAGGCTCCCCCGTCCCTGGGATTTTCCGGGCAAGAACACTGGAGTGGGTTGCCATTTCCTTCTCCAATGCATGAAAGTGAAAAGTGAAAGTGAAGTTGTTCAGTCATGTCCGACTCCTAGCGACCCCATGGACTGCAGCCTACCAGGCTCCTCCATCCATGGGATTTTCCAGGCAAGAGTACTAGAGTGGGTTGCCATTGCCTTCTCCGATTATGGCTTATTACAAGATATTGAATATGGTTCCCAGACCAATTCGTGAGGCCCTGGGGAGGGCCACCAAGGCACAGCGAGCCCAGGGTGTTCTTGACCCCACCCTGTCCCTGCCCCACTTGCCCTTGGACCATTTGCTGAGAAGCCCAGGGCCCCTGGGCCCCAAGCTTCTGTAAGGGTCTGATTGATCTCTGGAGGGGACCAGCCGGACAAGCCTCCGTCCCACCTGATCTGCCTTCCCTCCCTGGTCTGTGCTGCTGGGTTCACAGAGATCGGCCTCCCTGCCCTGGGAGGCAGCAGCAGGTCCTGCCCACTGCTTCGCTGCTTCAGAGAAAACCCTGTTCCAGCTCGGTGGCAGGAGAGGCCCTCCAGGGTAACAGCTCCCCGAGCCAAGTGGCCCAGCTTCCCCAGATCCCCCGGTTAAAGGAGAACTGCAGCCTTGACCTTGGCTGGTCCCTGTTGCGCCTGTGCCTTGAAGAAGTCATGCTTTGAGCTGTAGATGTGTGCGGACCGTGACATACCAGCCAGCCCCACCCGCATCTCCCTGCCTTCTGAAGCTTAGACTCCTGCAGTGGAGAATCTTGCCATGCACTATTGGTGGACTCCTCCAGAGCCCTAACAGTAAGAAAATGTCCCACTGAGTGAGTGCCACTGTGAACAGTGCCAAGAGCTACAGGTGTCTCTCCTTCAATCCACCCAGGCAAGCCTGAGGAAGTGGCTCTTACTGCTATTCTACCCCCGTTTGACAGCTGGGCAGACATGGGTTGTAAGAGTAACTTGCCCAAGGACACATACGGCCAGGAAGTGGGAGAGCAGAATGTAAACCCTTATCCACTGGACTCCAGGTTTCCACGTCCTTACTGGGCAGCCTCCACTCTGCCTGCTGGGACCTGAGTTCCCTGAGGGCTGAGGCTGCTTCTGGTGCTGCCTCCAGGGCCCAGTGCAAGGCCCAGAAACTGGTTGACATCTAGTTGGCATTGAATTAATACAGTGTCTACCGAGAGAACCAGTTCAATGAAAGAGCGTATCTCACCAGATAGATGGGTGTCTGGTCAGAAGCTCTTCAACCCCCAGAGCGGCGGGACCCCAGGTCCTGGGAGTTTTGACATCACTCCCTAACCCCCATGCTGGATAGGACCCAAGGGTGTAAACTAGAAAGTAGAGGTGGAAATATGGAGCCACAGATGGTGTGGGAGCAGGGTAGTGGCCAACGCAGTGCAAACCGACACTGCTTATCCTATGCAAGTGGGTACTGGAGGAAACGGCCCAATTCTCAGAGAACTGGGCGGACCCGGCGAGCCACGAGGGAAGACGAGGACAGACTCGAGTCGACCCCACTTCCCAAGTCACTGTGAACACGCTGGATCCATTCCGTCAGTCCTCTCCGCAGGGCCTGGCCCCAGTCATCCAATGGCCTTCTTAGGGAGAAGGGGACGGTCAGCGGGGAGGCCTGGAGATTAAGATTTGGGAAAGTGGGGTTCTTTCATCTGCCTTCTGAGGCTGTGATGGAGGCTATGAAGGCAAACTGACGCCTCAGAGGGCAGGGGCTGGGCAAGCGGAACACGGATGCTCGGGCTCGGCGCACCAGGTAGGTAGGGCGCACGCCCAGGCGCACAGGCTAGGGGTCTCCAGTTGGGATGAACAGGGTTGGGGTGCAGGGAGCCGGGTGCAAAGGCTGGGGAGCACTAGACTGGGGCGCTCGGGCTGGAGTTCAAGGGCTTGAGCACCCGAGGGGGCGCAGCACCCGGGGCGCACCGGGGAGCAGATCCCCGCGCCCTCGCGGCCGGGACGCCGGGCTGCTACAGGAGGTACCGCTCGCGCAGCCTGTGTGTAACCTGATATTTTTCAGCACGGCCCCCCAGAGGAATTTTTCCATTACCCAAGCAGCGCCGCACGCCGCAGCCTTTCCTCTCGGCCCGCCGTCCCTCGCCATCCCCCGCCATCCCCCGCCATCCCCCGCCCGGCGCAGCCCCTCCGGGCCGCGGAGCCGAGGCACTTTGTGCAAATGTAACCTTTCCGCAGGCCCCGCCTCCGCCAGGAAGCTGCGCGCCGGGTTGCCAGGAACGCGGCTCGGCGCGCTCGGAGCTGGAAGGCGGCCCGTTAATCAGCGGCGGCTGAAGAAAATCAGACAGCCCGGGCGGCCGGCCGGCCTCGGGCCTCTCCCTCCCGGCGCCTCCGCGCCTCGCTCGCTGCGCGCCGGCTCTTTGTTCCCCCCGGCTCGCCCTGCTCTTCCCGGCGAAGGGCTGCGTCTCTCCATCACGCCCCCTTTCCCTCCCCGATGCCCCGTCCTCTCCTCCCTAGCTTCCCGCTCTCTCCCCATCCTGCCAGATTGCCTCGACCTCGCTTCCTTTCCTTCTCCTGGACCAGAGGCGCTCACTCACCCCGTTCTTCGCCAGCCTCATGGGGGGAGGTTGGGCTCCCCAGAGTGTGTCTGTTGGTAACATCTTCCCCACCATCTCCCCCGGGATCTCAGAGCTGGCCCCCGCCCCAGATAGAAAGATCTTAGGCAGAGCTTTATGAATGACCTTAGGGTGGAGGAATGCATGAAATCCTTGAAATGATATGTCCCACTCTGGGTGCTTGGCGAGGTGGCGGGTAGCGGGTGGGATGTCCAAAGGTTTCATGGGTTTTTCAAAGTAGTCAGTGACTCAGAAAAGTTAGAAATCACAGCCCTAGAGATGTTTCCCTTGCATCTTCATTATTTAGCACATGTTTATGGAGACCTGCCACAGGCCAGGTGCGCGCTAAGTCCTGCAGCTACAGTGTGAACTCCAGAGGAGGACTCTCATATTAGACATACCACATGCAAATGACATCACAGGTGCCCCGGAGCTACGCAGTCACTGCGGAGAGGCTGAGCGCAGTGAGAGGTGAGCCCAGTCTCAACTGGGGCAGGGGTGGTGTCTGAGGACTTCACAGGTCCCCTAGGTCCTACTCAGCCTGCACCCCAGCCTCCCCACTCGCAGAGCAGAGGCCAGGCCAAGGCAGCTCTTCCCCTCTCTGTTCCCACAGTCACCATAAAAAGTAGTCAAAGCATGCGGGGCCGGGGGAAGGGGGCACAGGGCTGGGGTGAGGGGCGGGGACCCTAGGACCCCCACCCTGTGCTCTCTTCAAGGCAGTAGAGCTGGCAGAGTGCTGACCAAAGGTCACCGTGTTCTATGTGCACAGTCCCAAAATGTGACTGTGGCTTTGTTTTCTTTTTAGTATTTATTTGGCTGCGCTAGGTCTTTGTTGCTGCATGCAAACTCAGTTGCAGCATGTGGGTGGGCTCTAGTTCCCAGACCAGGGATTGAACCCAGGCCTCCTGCATTGGGAACGTGGAGTCCTAGCCACTGGACCACCAGGGAAGTCCTTGGGTTTGTTTAGTAGTAAGAGCACTTGCTAGCATCCATGGAGCGACTGCTCTGCAGCAGGCACCGTGCTAAGCATTTTACATGCATCATCTTTCGTTCGATTATTCCTTCGCTTGCCAGGCACCCTGCCAGATGTTGGCAAGAGGCACTCCTTGCCTTCATGGAGCTCATAGTTTGCTAGAGCAGAGACAATAGACAATAAATATCACGGCCAGTGACAAGGGCTGGGAATGAGATATGCAAGGCAATGAGAGAGACAGCAACCAGTGTGTATGACAGGAGGCAGGTAGTAGCTACGCTGTCTAAGGATAGTCAAGGAGGCCATCCCTGAGGAAGGGGCATTCAAACAGATATAAAGGGGCAAGCAGAAGCTGGTCCCCTGAAGGGCTGGTTCCCTGAAGAGCCAGAGAGGAACTTCCCAAGCAGAGGGAGCAGTCCACAAAACATTCTACCATTCTTACAACTACGTTGGGAGATGGATGCCACTACTGAGCCCATTTTACAGATGAGGAAACTGAGGCTCAAAAAATAAAATTCCTTCTGGCCTGGGGTTACCCTGCTAGGAACAAGCAAAGCAGGTCCTGGAATCCAGGCCTTCCTCCAACACTTTTCACTTTCTCCTCCTGCTCCCCCACTCCCCACCTCCTTTCTGGTCCCCAGGCCCTCTGTGGAGGGAGCAGTGGGTGGCAGTATTCAGTGTAAAGTGCTCTGGTCTGGACCAGGAGGCCTGAGTTCTAGTCCCTTCTGTGCCTCTCCCAGCAGGGTGACCTTTGGCAGTTCATCTACTCTCTCTGGAGCTTGGTTTCCCCTCTGTGTACAAGGATAATAAAGGCATGCCTGTCACAAGGTTGCCGTCCAGTGAGGTCGGGGCATGGAGTGTTCAGCAGAAACACTGCACACAGAATGGAGAAGACAATGGCACCCCACTCCAGTATTCTTGCCTGGGAAATCCCGTGGACCGAGGAGCCTGGCGGGCTGCAGTCCATGGGGTCGCAAGAGTCGGACATGACTTAGTGACTAAATGACCACCTGCACCCGGGAAGTGATCAGTGTGATCCTAGCTGACGCCAGATTAAATGGAGGGTCGGTACTGAAGTAAGTGGTTTCTGAGACTTCCCTGGTGGCCCAATGGCTAAGAGTCTGTGCTTCCAAAGCAAGGGGCCCAGGTTCGATCCCTGGTCAGGGAACTAGATCCCACATGCTGCAACTAAAGATCCCATGAGCCGCAATTAAGATCTGGCTCAGCAAAATAAATAAATACTAAAAGGAGAGAAAACCTGGTGAAAATTAGACAGGATTTTTTGTTGCTGTGAATGCCAATGCTAAAGGGCCTGTGGTGAAGCTGCCCGATGCCTCGCCTCCTCACTCACCTTCCCAAGCACCCAGCCTTTGTCTAACTGTCCACAAGCTGCCCCAGTGATGCTGTCTGCAGGTTTGCCCATAAGAGGTGGCAGGGAGATTTTGCTCACGGCACCCCTGGCCTCTTTTAAAAAAAAAAGAATTTATTTTTTACAATCCCCCTCCCACTCCTGTGCTCCTGGGCTGGATACAGGAGAGATGAAGGGCAAGGAATCCCTGAGGAGGATGGGGAACTAAATTCTGAGGCTGCAGAAAGAAGAATCACAGTTGGTGGTTAATTTCCAGTGTGCACTTGGAGCCAGGCAGACCTCAGGTCTGTGAATGACCTCCACCCTCTTGAGTATAAAATGAGGGTGATGAGAAGAGCACTTCCTTTGTAGCTGATCATGTTGGAAAGGCCTTAGCCAGTTCCTGGCCCCAGAGAAGGCTCTGCTCTTGTCGGTGAACCTTTTTTACGGTGGTGTCTCTGCCCGGGAGGTTGGGAAGACAGAACGGAGAGGGCACCATGTGAGCTGAGCACTGTAGGACAAAGGACTGGAGGGCTTAAAGGAAGGGAATGACATCAGGAGCTTGGGATGAGGACATGCACACTATTGTATATAAGATAACCCATGAAACCGACGGTGTCGCACAGGGAGCTCTACCCGATACTGTGTGATGACCTATATGAGAAAAGATTCTTAAAAAAACAACAAGAACAAATATAGGGGACTTCCCTGGTGCTACAGTGGTTAAGAATAATAAATTAATTAATCAATTTTAAAAAAAGAATGCATGTATAGCTGCACCACTTGCTGTACATCTGATACTAACACAATCTGTAAATCAACTCTACTCCAATAAAATGAAAATATTTTAAATCAACAGAAAAAGAGGGACTTCCCTGCTGGTCCAGTGGTTAAGAATCCATCTGTCAGCGCAGGGGACATGGGTTCGACCCCCGATCTGGGAAGACCCCCACATGCTGAGGAACAGCTAAGCCCGTGAGCCACAATGACTGAGTCCACGCTCTACAGCCTGTGCTCTGCAACGAGAGAAGCCACCGCCACGAGAAGCCCGTGTGCCCCAACGGAAGAGGAGCCCCGTCTTGCTGCCACTAGAGAGCCTGCCTAGCGACGAAGACCCAGCATACCCAAAATAAATAAATAATACAATTTTTTAAAAAAGAAGAAGAAAGGGATTCGCAGCAGAGAAGCCCCTAGGGAATGGCAGACAGGCAAGGGGGAGCTGAGGAGTGGGGAGAGGGGTAGGACTGGATCTGAGCAGTCTCAGGGCACACTGGGCAAGCCCCCTGGACAACTGGCTGCCTCTTCCACACGCTGCTTCAGTGAGGATGCTTCTGGCTGCAGGTAACAGGCATCCTGACTCAGGCTGGCATAAGCAATAAGCTGGTTTGCTAAGTCGCTTCAGTCGTGTCCGACTCTGTGACAGCTGGACAAAACATGCAGCCCAGCGCGGGGCCAGCTCCAGGTCAGGGCTGGCCCTTCTTCACCCGAGCTGAATCCTCAGGGAACAGTGGAGGCCACCTGGTTTCTTCCCGGAGTCCAGCAGAAGGGAAAGAGGGCCTCCCTCAGCCAGAGGAGAGTGAAAACGCTGGCTTAAAACGCAATGTTCAGAAAACGAAGATCGTGGCATTCGGTCCCATCACTTCATGGCAAATAGATGGGGGAAAAAATGGAAACAGTGACAGACTTTATTTCCTGGGCTCCAAAATCACTGTGGATGGTGACTGTAGCCATGAAATTAAAAGACGCTTGCTCCTTGGAAGGAAAGCTATGACAAACCTAGACAGCATATTAAAAAGCAGAGACATCACTTTGCTGAGAAAGGTTCGTCTAGTCAAAGCTATGGTTTTTCCAGTAGTCATGTATGGATGTGAGAGTTGGACCATAAAGAAGGCTGACACTGAAGAATTGACGCTTTTGATCTGTGGTGCTGGAGAAGGCTGCTGAGACTCCCTTAGAAACAAGGAGATCAAACCAGTCAATCCTAAAGGAAATCAGTCCTGAATATTCTTTGGAAGGACTGATGTTGAAGCTGAAGCTCCAATACTTTGGCCACCTGATGCGAAGAGCTGACTCATTGGAAAAGACCCTGATGCTTGGAAAGACTGAGGGCAGGAAAAGGGGGTGACAGAGGATGAGATGGTTGGATGGCATCATTGACTCAATGGACATGAATTTGAACAAACTCCAGGAGAGAGTGAAGGACAGGAAAACCTGGGGTCTGCATGCTGCCGCTCATGGGGTCACAAAGAGTCAGACACGACTGAGCAACAACACAGCCTAGGTCTCCAGGAGATGGCCTGGAGCTGGGGTAATCCCAAACCAGTGCTGCTGGAGGCACCACACACATCAAGAAGAAAGGTCTTTTGTTTTACAAAGACCATTAACCTTAGGGTCAAGGGCTGGGAGCCTGATCTCTACCCCTTCCCAGGCTCACAGCATGATGGGCTGGGTCCACCTCACCTCAGTGTCCACAATGTCCAGCACAGGGCCTGGCATGGAGTGAGTGCTCATGAGGACTTGTTAAATGAATGCTGAATGGTGCCCTATTTCCATTAAGTTCAGAGAATCAGGAGAGAGCAGCCATCAGTTAAATATAAACAAGCCTTCAGACCAGGATTTCTCAGGACAGTGTTTGGAATCACTAGGAGGATGAGTGACAGGCTGAATAACTCCTAAAGACACCAGGTCATAGTCCCTGAAACCTGTGAATGCTTCTTGATAAAGCAAAGGGGGTGCTGCAGGTGTGATTAAATGAAGGATCCTGAGATGGGGGAAGTGATCCTGGATCGTCTGGACAGGCCCTAGATGGAATCACAATTGTCCTTATAAGAGGAAGACACAGGAGATTTGATGGGAGGAAAGGTGATCTGAAGACAGAAGCAGAGACTGGAGTGCTGGAGTGATGGGGCCACAAGCCAAGAAATGCCAGCAGCCTCTGGAAGCTGGAAGAGACAAGGAACAGATTCTCCCCTGGGCCCTCCAGAAGGAACTAGCCCTGCTGAACTTGTCTGAGCCCAGTAGGACTCAGTTTGGACTTTGGCCTCCGGAACCACGAGAGGATAAATTTCTGTTGTATTAATATTAAGCCACCCAGTCTGGGGTCAGGTATTACTGCAGTCTTAGGAAGGAGAAGGCAATGGCAACCCACTCCAGTACTCTTGCCTGGAAAGTCCCATAGGCGGAGGAGCCTGGTGGGCTGCATTCCATGGGGTCACAGAGTCGGACTTGACTGAACGACTTCCCTTTCACTTTTCACTATCATGCATTGGAGAAGGAAATGGCAACCCACTCCAGTGTTCTTGCCTGGAGAATCCCAGGGACAGGGGAGCCTGGTGGGCTGCCGTCTATGGGGTCACACAGAGTCAGACGCGACTGAAGCGACTCAGCAGCAGCAGCAGGAAACAAAGATGGGATGGCTATTAAAATGCCAATTGTTTAGTCACTAAGTTGTATCCAACTCTTTGCAACCCCCATGGACTGTTGCCTGCCAGGCTCTTCTGTCCATGGGATTCTCCAGGCAAAGCATACTGGAATGGGTTGCCATTTCCTTCTCCAGGGGTCTCAAGCTAGGAATTGAACCCCAGTCTCCTCCACTGGCAGGTGGATTCTTTACCGTTGAGCCACCAGGGAAACCCTACAATCCATGTTAAGTTCAGTTCAGTTCAGTTGCTCAGTTATGTCTGACTCTTTGTGACCCCATGGACTGCAGCATGCCAGGCTTCCCTGTCCATCACCAACTCCCAGAGCTTGCTCAAACTCATGTCCATCGAGTTGGTGATGCCATCCAACCATCTCATCCTCTGTTGCCCCTTCTCCTCCTGCCTTCAATCTTTCCCAGCATCAGGGTCTTTTTAAATGAATCAGTTCTTCACATCAGGTGGCCAAAGTAGTGGAGCTTCAGCTTTAGCATCAGTTCTTCCAATGAATATTCAGGACTGATTTCCTTTAGGATGGACTGGTTGGCTCTCCTTGCAGTCCAAGGGACTCTCAAGCATCTTCTCCAACACCACAGTTTAAAAGTTCAATTCTTTGGCACTCAGCTTTCTTTATGATCCAACTCTCACATCTATACACCACTACTGGAAAAACCACAGCTTTGACTATACAGAACTTTGTCACCCATGGACTGCAGCATGCCAGGCTTCCCTGTCCATCACCAACTCCCAGAGCTTGCTCACACTCATGTCCATCGAGTTGGTGATGCCATCCAACCATATCATCCTCTGTTGCCCCTTCTCCTCCTGCCTTCAATCTTTCCCAGCATCAGGGTCTTTTTAAATGAATCAGTTCTTCACATCAGGTGGCCAAAGTAGTGGAGCTTCAGCTTTAGCATCAGTTCTTCCAATGAATATTCAGGACTGATCTCCTTTAGGATGGACTGGTTGGCTCTCCTTGCAGTCCAAGGGACTCTCAAGCATCTTCTCCAACACCACAGTTTAAAAGTTCAATTCTTTGGCACTCAGCTTTCTTTATGATCCAACTCTCACATCTATACACCACTACTGGAAAAACCACAGCTTTGACTATACAGAACTTTGTCAGTAAAGTAATGTCTCTGCTTTTTAATATACATCTAAGTTTGTCACAGCTTTTCTTCCAAGGAGCAAGAAGAATGGAAATCACAATTACAGAAAACTAACCAAACTGATCACTTGGATCACAGCCTTGTCTAACTCAATGAAACTGTGAGCCACGCCGTGTAGGGTTACCCAAGACGGATGGGTCATGGTGGAGAGTTCTGACAAAACGTGGTCCGCTGGAGAAGGGAATGGCAAACACTCCAGTATTCTTGCCTTGAGAACCCCATGAGCAGTAGGAAAAGGCAAAAAGACGTGACACTGAAAGATGTCGGTAGGTGCCTGACATATCCTGTTGGAGAAGAGTGAAGAAATCACTCCAGAAAGAATGAAGAGACGGAGTCAACGCAAAAACATTCAGACTTGTGGCTGTGACTGGTGATGGAAGTAAAGTCCGATGCTGTAAAGAACAATATTGCGTAGGAACCTGGAATGTTAGGACCATGAATCAAGGCAAATTGGAAGTGGTCAAACAGGAGATGGCAGAGTGAACATCGACATTTTAGCAATCAATGAACTAAAATGGACAGGAATGGGCGAATTTAATTCGGATTGACCATTATATCTACTACTGTGGGCAAGAATCTCTTAGAAGAAATGGAGTAGCCCTCACAGTCAACAAAAGAGTCCGAAATGCAGTACTTGGGTGCAATCTCAAAAAACAACAGAATTATTTCTGTTCATTTCCAAGACAGACCATTCATTATCACAGTAATCCAAGTCTATGCCTCAACCAATAATGCTGAAGAAGCTGAAGTTGAACAGTTCTATGAAGACCTACAAGACCTTCTAGAACTAACATCCAAACTCCACATTCAGTTCAGTTCAGTTCAGTTCAGTCGCTCAGTCGTGTCTGACTCTTTGTGACCCCATGAATCGCAGCACACCAA
>SJXQ01012889.1:5063-17938 GCA_006408695.1 Aepyceros melampus
GTACAGGTTTATCATTACCATCATTCTAAATTCCATATATATGTGTAAGTATACTGTATTGATGTTTTTCTTTCTGGCTTACTTCACTCTGTATAATCGGCTCCAGCGTCATCCACCTCATTAAAACTGATTCAAATGTATTCTTTTTAATAGCTGAGTAATACTCCATTGTGTATATGTACCACAGCTTTCTTATCCATTCATCTGCTGATGGACATCTAGGTTGCTTCCATGTCCTGGCTATTACAAACAGTGCCGCGATGAACATTGGGGTACACGTGTCTCTTTCAATTCTGGTTTCCTCGGTGTGTATGCCCAATGTGTAACAAAACGAATACAGTATTGTAAAGCAAAACAAACTAAAAAATAAAAATTAATTAAAAAAAATAAAAAAATAAAAAAATTAAAAATTAAAAAAAAATAATAAAATAAAAAAAAAGAAAAATGATTAGCAATTCAGTAAACATAGAGACAAACACATTTCACAGAAGAAATACAAGTGACCAATAAATATATGCAGCTCTTTAATTAACTGCTGCTGCTGCTGCTGCTGCGTCACTTCAGTCGTGTCCAACTCTGTGCGACCCCAGAGACGGCAGCCCACCAGGCTCCCCTGTCCCTGGGATTCTCCAGGCAAGAATACTGGAGTGCGTTGCCATTTCCTTCTCCTATGCAAATTACAAACCCAATGCTATATTATTTAGAGCCATCAGATTATCGAAAATTAAGGTCAGTGTCTTGAGGGCAAGGATATAGAGCAAATCTGTTTGCGATGTCAACAACAAACAAGAACATTGCCCAAATGCCTAAAGGCATTTGCCGTCTGCCTCTAGGGAGACTGAAGCCTATGCTGCTATAGCTGCTGACATTCAGCGACCCCTGAGGGAGTTCAGGGTGGAGTGAGGCACCATGTGCTCCAGGGAATCTGGTGGAACAGGTCTTTAGGTGAAAGTGAAGTCGCTCAGTCATGTCTGACTCTTTGTGACCCTGTGGACTGTAGCCCACCAGGCTCCTCTGTCTATGGGATTTTCCAGGCAAGAATAGTGGAGTGGGTTGCCATTTCCTTCTCCGGGAGATCTTCCCAACCCAGGGATTGAACCGAGGTCTCCTGCATTGTAGGCAGATGCTTTACTGTCTGAGCCACCAAGGAAGTCAGATCTTTAGGTAGTTGGGTGTTTTTAAGAGCAGATTTTATGATCTCAATCCTTGCTTCTCCTCTAGAGAAGCACTAAATCTCTTCATAGTGACATCAGATCCTCATGTCTGATGAGTAAAATTTGTGCTTTTGTCAAACGAGTGTTTCATGATATTGAACTCCCCCTTCACCAAAATCTTATCTATTGACTTTCCCCCACAGCCACTTTGGAGCAGTCTCTCAGAGCTATCTGAGATGCTGCTTCCAAGGCTGCAGTCCTCATTTTGCCCCCAAATAAAACTTAACTCACAACTCTCAAGTTGTATATCTTTTTTTAGTTGACAGTGTTTAGTGAACTTATTTCCTTAATTTCAAAGAAACTACTGAAACATTGAAAGGTTACATAGACTTACATAGACTCCTTGTGACTCCATGGACTGTAGCCTGCCACGTTCCTCGTCCATGGGATTTCCCAGGCAAGAATACTGAAGTGGGTTGCCATTTCCTGCTCCAGGGCACCTTCTCAGTCCAGGGATTGAACCCAGGTCTCCCACATTGCAGGCAGACTCTTTACCATCTAGCCACCAGGGAATCCCTTACATAGACTTGAAATTAAAAGACCCTTATTCCTTGGAAGGAAAGTTATGACCAACCTAGACAGCATATTAAAAAGCAGAGACATTACTTTGCCAACAAAGGTCCATCTAGTCAATGCTATGGGTTTTCCAGTGGTCATGTACGGATGTGAGAGTTGGACTGTAAAGAAAGCTGAGTGCTGAAGAATTGATGCTTTTGAACTGTGGTGTTGGAGAAGACTCTTGAGAGTCCCCTGGACTGCAAGGAGATCCAACCAGTCCATCCTAAAGGAGATCAGTCCTGGGTGTTCATTGGAAGGACTGCTGTTGAAACTGAAACTCCAATACTTTCGCCCCCTGATGCGAAGAGCTGATTCACTTGAAAAGATCCTGATGCTGGGAGGGACTGAGGACAGGAGGAGAAGGGGATGACAGAGGATGAGATGGTTGGATGGCATCACCGACTCAATGGACATGAGTTTGGGTAGACTCCGGGAGTTGGTGATGGACAGGGAGGCCTGGCGTGCTGCGATTCATGGGGTTGCAGAGAGTCAGACATGGCTGAGAGACTGAACTAAATGACTGACTGATACTTGAAATAAATAGCTTTGTAATCATACTGCTTCTGAGATACATTAATCACAAGACTGTTTTTGCCACAAGAACAAGACATAGGTCTTTTTTTTTTTTTTTTTTACTATTTTTTCCTTAGCCTTTGGTACAATCCCTACCCACAGTGAGGGCTCAATAAATCTTTGTTGAATTATAATGAACAAAAATTAACTTCATGTGAAGGAAGCCAAGCTTCATGTATTTTGACTGCGAATGTATTATTTCTGTGAAGGCATTTTTAATGAATTTGTGTTTTTCCATTCTTTTTTGCACATGGTAAGAACTTAAAAAGTGAAAATTCCAAATCTTCAGAGACAGCCTTTTTAAAAAACTACTTACTTAATAAAATTTATGCTTTTAACAGTCTCAAAGATTTATTGCTACTGATGTGCTCTAGTAGTTCTTACATTATAAGTAATGAAGGAAAATTTAAAGCTCAGCATAACATAGTGATTGTGGAAAGAAAATTATATTAATGAAGCTCTACATAATCTTTCCTTCTTGCAATATTTTGATTTTTTCAGTCTGGCATGGTAGATCATATATATCATGGTAGATCATATCTCTTTTGCCCCTACCACCAACTCCTGTGTAGCTGTTTACTTATTTATGGGGTTTTTGTTTTATTTATTTATTTATTTTTACAAGCTTTCAAATCTCTGCAAATGCAAGAATTAGTTTATCTACAAGGTTGTGTAGGTGGAAGAAAACTTATTTATTATATGAACTGAATTGGATTGGGATTTTTCTTTTTGAGGCCCTTCAGATACTATCACTGATGCTGGGAGTAATTGGGCACAGGAGGAGAAGGGGATGACAGAGGATGAGATGGCTGGATGGCATCACTGACTCTATGGACATGAGTTTAAGTGAACTCCGGTGATGGACAGGGAGGCCTGGTGTGCTGTGATTCATGGGGTTGCAAAGAATTGGACACAACTGAGCAACTCAACTGAACCAAACCGAACTGCAAATACCATTGCAATAATCAAAGATGTCCCAGATCATAATTTAAATAGGAAAAATTTATTGTTAATTTTATCATTAATTGTATTGTTAGTGTATCTCATTCCTTCCTTTATTCCTTTTCTGAGTTTATATTTTGTTTTGGATCATCTAGGGCCATTGGAGAGGCATTTGAGAGATTTTTTGTTCCTAACTCTTCTTGGAGGTTAAAAAAAAAACTGTAATAAAAATCTTCTTAGGGACTTCCTTGGCTCTCCAGTGGGTAAGAAAGACTGTGCAGACAGGAGGCGTGGGTTAGATCCCTGGTCGGGGAATTAGGATCCCACATGCAGTGTGGCCAAAAATATTTAAAAAGAAAAAAAGTCTTACTAGAGTTATAGTGTAAATTTCCAGTTTATTTATTGGACTATGATACTTCAGTGATACATTTACCTGACATTATCCATTAAACTTTCCCCCTACTCCCAACTATTCCAAATCTATTCATCCTTTAAAATTCAACTAAATGTCACCTTATCCTGAAACAGTCTCCTTTGCTTTCTTGTTTCTACTCTGCTGTCCTTCCACATGGTTTCTTTCTTGTCATCTGAGTGTCAGCATTGGCTGGATTGTTAATCTCACGCAGACAGATGTGGCAACTTGTTCACTATTCAATCCTCATATCAAATGATATTGATCCAAGCAATAAAAAATATTGACTGAATGAATAAATTAATGAATTAAACTGGCAACTTCAATCTTTATTGTTTGAAGATGCTCTTCTTTGGTACCCCTGCCCCCCTTTCGAGATACTTACCCAGTGTGCCCTTTATTCCTACTAGTCTCTATACCTACTGGGAAGACAATTCTGCTAAAACTGAAAGGCAATATTTATGCTCCAGCCCAAGGCATTTATTGAATGAATGAATGAGAGAATGATGAAACAATCAATCAAATCTTTCCCTAGATGTTTAGAAGACTTTTAAATTTCTTCTCTACTCTACTTGTATTTCTTCTATTCAATTACACATACAAGCAAATGATGCTGAGATTAATATGGTCTGCTCTAAGTACAATGAGAGTTGTGAATTTGCAGTGTTAGTAAATGTTCTGAACTTAATGGGGAGCTCTGGGAATCATGGGTCTCTAAGTCTGGAGTTTTGAGGGGTAGGTAGTAAGGGAATTACAAAGAGGAGTGAGTTGAGGGCTCTTTGTCCAAGTCTTTCTACTGCACTTCTGTCTCATGAAATTCTCACGGAACTGCAGGCAGTCAGAAGGTAGGTTCCTATTAAAAGAGTTACAATTCCTGTTTTTGAAAAACTAGGAAGGAAGAGAGTAGAGGCCAAGAGAAATACTGTGTAGACATGAGATAGTCTAGGTTAAATGGGACTAACTACATTAGGGTAGCTTGAAATTGGGGCTTGGATCCAAGACTAGAGCTAAAAACAGAGTGGAGAACTTCCCTGGTGGTCCAGTGATCAAGAATCCACCTGCCTGTGTAGGGGATAGGCATTTGATCCTTTCTCTGGGAAGATTCCACATGCTGCTGGGCATCTAAATCCATGTGCCACAAGTGCTGAGCCCACGTGCTGCAACTCCTGAAGCCTGCTTGCCCTACAGCGCGTGCTCTGCAACAAGAGAAGCCACCACAATCAGAAGCCCCTGAACTGCATCTAGAGAGAAAGCCCTCCACAGCAATGAAGCCCCAGTACAACCAAAAATAAATAAATAAATAAACAGAGTGGAATACATTTTGTTGGTCTGTATTATGTATTTCTCAGGTCTTTAGCAAATGTCTAGTCCAGAATTAGTGGCTTTATTCTTAATTACCTCTCCCAGGAGATAAAACTAATAATAGGATGTCTTAGGAATTCCCTGGTGGGCCAGTGGTTAGGACTCTGTGTCCTCAGTGCCAAGAGTCTGGTTCAATCCTTGGTCAGGAAACTAAAATCCCACAAACTGTGTGATGCATCCAAAAAACAAAACAGGAGGCCTTGGTATTTGTTTTGGATTAAAGAATGATGTGATTAAAACAGCATGCTCTAAGGTTTAGTCTTGTAAGCAGTGTTCAGTTCATGGACAATTGAAAGAGGATAATACTGGAACTGGAAAATCAACCAAGAAGTTACTTTGTTAATGCCAAATGTGCTCATGAGGAATCAAACCAGTGAGTTCATGGGAATAAAGATGAGAAAAATTAAACAGGGCACTGTGATTGTGAGAACACAGGGAAGACGAAGATTACTTGATGTAATTTACTAGTTGTGCAACAAACTAGATTCCAGGCCAAAAATTCACTTTCAGCTTAAGAAAAAGTCTGAAGGAATTTCAAAATATATGCTGTTTCTAAATCAACTGCACAACACACATTTTCCTAGTTTACTATGTCTCTTAATTTTAGTTCTTCTACATTTTTATTACCAAATTCAGACTTAAATTGAAGAAAGCAGGGAAAACCACTAGACCTCAATCAAATTGCTTATGATTATACAGTGGAAGTGAGAAATAGATTTAAAGGCCTAGATTTGATAGAGTACCTGATGAACTATGGAATGAAGTTCGTGACATTGTACAGGAGACAGGGATCAAGACCAGCCCCATGGAAAAGAAATGCAAAAAAGCAAAATGGCTGTCTGGCAAGGCCTTACAAATAGCTGTGAAAAGCTAAGGAGAAAAGGAAAGATAGAAGCATCTGAATGCAGAGTTCCAAAGAATAGCAAGAAAAGATAAGAAAGCCTTCTTCAGTGATCAATGCAAAGAAATAGAGGAAAAGAACAGAATAGGAAAGACTAGAGATCTCTTCAAGAAAATTAGAAATACCAAAGGAACATTTCATGCAAAGATGGGCTCGATAAAGGACAGAAATGGTATGGACCTAACAGAAGCAGAAGATATTAAGAAGAGGTGGCAAGAATACACGGAAGAACTGTGCAAAAAACATCTTCACAACCTGAAATCATGGATGTGATCACTCATCTAGAGCCAGACATCTTGGAATGTGGAGTCAAGTGGGCCTTAGAAGGCATCACTACGAACAAAGCTAGTGGAGGTGATGGAATTCCAGTTGAGCTCTTTCAAATCCTGAAAGATGATGCTGTGAAAGTGCTGCACTCAATATGCCAGCAAATCTGGAAAACTCAGCAGTGGCCACAGGACTGGAAAAGGTCAGTTTTCATTCCAATTCCAAAGAAAGGCAATGCCAAAGAATGCTCAAACTACAGCACAATTGCATTCATCTCACATGCTAGTAAAGTAATGCTCAAAATTCTCCAAGCCAGGCTTCAGCAATATGTGAACCGTGAAGTTCCAGATGTTCAAGCTGATTTTAGAAAAGGCAGAGGAACCAGAGAGCAAATTGTCAATGTTCACTGGATCATCGAAAAAGCAAGAGAGTTCCAGAAAAACATCTATTTCTGCTTTCTTGACTATGCCAAAGCTTTGACTGTGTGGAGCACAATCAACTGTGGAAAATTCTGAGAGAGATGGGAATACCAGACCACCTGACCTGCCTCTTGAGAAATCTATATGCAGGTCAGGAAGCAACAGTTAGAACTGGACATGGAACAACAGACTGGTTCCAAATAGGAAAAGGAGTCTGTCAAGGCTGTATATTGTCACCCTGCTTATTTACCTTCTCTGCAGAGTACATCATGAGAAACGCTGGACTAGAAGAAACACAAGCTGGAATCAAGACTGCTGGGAGAAATATCAATAACCTCAGATATGCAGATGACACCACCCTTATGGCAGAAAGTGAAGAGGAACTAAAAAGCCTCTTGATGAAAGTGAAAGGGGAGAGTGAAAAAGTTGGCTTAAAGCTCAGCATTCAGAAAACAAAGATGGCATCCTCTCCCATCACTTCATGGGAAATAGACAGGAAAACAGTGGAAACAGTGTCAGACTTTATTTTTCGGGGCTCCAAAATCACTGCAGATGGTGATTGCAACCATGAAATGAAAAGATGCTTACTCCTTGGAAGGAAAGTTATGACCAACCCGGATAGCATATTCAAAAGCAGAGACATTACTTTACTGACTAAGGTCCGTCTAGTCAAGGCTATAGTTTTTCCAGTAGTCATGTATGGATGTGAGAGTTGGACTGTGAAGAAGCCTGAGCGCCAAAGAATTGATGCTTTTGAAGTGTGGTGTTGGAGAAGACTCTTGAGAGTCCCTTGGACTGCAAGGAGATCCAACCAGTCCATTCTGAAGGAGATCAGCCCTGGGACTTCTTTGGAAAGAATGATGCTAAAGCTGAAACTCCCAATACTTTGGCCACCTCATGTGAAGAGTTGACTCATTGGAAAAGACTCTGATGCTGGGAGGGATTGGGGGCAGGAGGAGAAGGGGACGACAGAGGATGAGATGGCTGGATGGCATCACGGACCCGATGGACGTGAGTCTGAGTGAACTTCGGGAGTTGGTGATGGACAGGGAGGTCTGGCGTGCTGCGATTCATGGGTTGCAAAGAGTCGGACATGACTAAGCGACTGAACTGAACTGAACATTTCTTTATTTCTTAATTCTCTTACCAAATTTTAAGATAAAAATACATGTCAATTTCAAAGGAATTTTCAGTCAGCCATCAGGTTAGCTTTGTAGTTGACAAATGTCAACTACATGCTTCATGCCTTTTTTTTAAGGGTTACAAACTTTTATATATAAATCTTTTTTTTAAGGTTTATCTGTTTATTTTTGGCTGTGCTGGGTCTCTGTGGCTGCGTGCGGGCTTTCTCTAGTTGTGGTGAACTGGGCTATGCTTTGTTGCAGGGCGTGGGCTTTCTCATTGCAATGGCTTCTCTTATTGCAGAGCATGGACTCTAGGTGTGAGCGCCCAGTTTGTTACTCCAGGCGTGTGGGATCTTCCCAGAGCAGGGACTGAACCTGTGTGCCCTGCATTGGTAGACGGATTCTTAACCACTGCACCTCCAGGGAGAAGGCAATGGCACCCCACTCCAGTACTCTTGCTGGGAAAATCCTATGGGCGGAGGAGCCTGGTGGGCTGCAGTCCATGGGGCTGCGAAGAGTTGGACACGACTGAGCGACTTCACTTTCACTTTTCACTTTCATGCATTGGAGGAGGAAATGGCAACTCGCTCCAGTGTTCTTGCCTGGAGAATCCTAGGGACAGGGGAGCCCGGTGGGCTGCCGTCTATGGGGTTGCACAGAGTCGGACACGACTGAAATGACTTAGCAGCAGCAGCAGCACCAGCACCACCACCAACAGGGAAGCCCCTATAAAAATCTTTTTAAAAATTAATTAATTTTGGACTGCCCTGCTCTTCACCACTGTGCGAGGGCTTTCCTTCCAATTGTGGTGAATGGACTTCTCCATGCTGAAGGGTGCAGGCTTCAGTATTTGTGGTGCATGGGTTAGTTTTCCCATGGCGTATGAAATCTTCCTTGCTCAGGGATCAGACACATGTCTTCTGCATTGGCAGGCAGATTCTTAACCACTGAGCCATGCTTTGTTCCTTTCTAAGGATTATTAAATTGGGACTTGTATGCCTCCATTTGGACTAAGAGTTCAAGCAATAGGGACCAGTTAATCCCTAATTTCTCCTCGAGGAATATTTGAAAAATATTTCTAAAAGTGACTCTTTGGGTGAAGAACAGCTGTGCATTATTAGCTGAAGAGTGAAGTCTGAATCAAAGGCAGGTGCAACATCATAAGTCCACTAGAGTGTTCAAGAGGAAAAAAGACCATTTGTAATTCTGGCATCAGACAGAAGAAACTAATAGTAGATTATACCAGTGTTAGTTGAGTAAGATTTTTCCTACCTCTTACTTCTGCTTTACATCCATCCTTTCTTCAGCTTTGGAGGAATCAGAGGCAGTCTACTGAACAGAAAAGGAACAACAAACATTTGGGAAGGAATTTTCACTTTTAGGAACAGTGGAGTAGGAAATTGAACCAACTCATTCATCAAGAACAACAAGAAATCACGGCCAAAACACTTTTAAATGACAAATGGCATGAGAAACCTAACAAAGCATTAAAAATATGTAGGGCAAACATATGGAACAAGAAATCACAGAAAAATGATTCCAGCATTTTGAGGCTTCTCTTAGGTCTACCAAGAAGAGGTGGCTCAGAGGATGAGAAGATGAAAAATAAATTTGGACAATCTATCAGGAAGATCTAGATCTAGTTACAAATCATGTCATTAAGTGGATAGTAGTTAAAAGGTTTGAATCTATAAGGGCAGACTGCCTGTGTTCTAATCCCGGTTCTGCCATTTACTCTGGGTGTGATCTTGGGCAAATTTCTTAACCTCACTGTGCCATAGATTCCAAATCTAAAATGAGATAATAACAACAGGATTTGGTTGAAGATTTTAAATAAGATAATATACAGAAAATACCGCTGTATACTAAGCAGTCAGCAATTAGTTCTTATTAGTATTTGCTACCTATCTTACCTTGAGGAAATCCCTCTAAACTAATTTGTATAGCTCTCAATCATTATTTTCCGTGGCTACATGATAGACCATTTTACAGATGTACATTTTGTGAATACCTTCAACTGATGAAAATTTTCTATTATTTGCAATGAAAAACACTGATCATGAGTTGCTGTGACTCATATACTGAATCATAGAGATGTGTTCTGTCATGTAGTTATTGCAATGATTTAGAATAATTTTAGTATGAATGTATTCCATGCAAGAAATAGGAGACTTATGATAGCCCCTCCCAACCACACCTTTAGCAGCATCCTTTGAGTGATTAGTGATGGCCACCATGTAGCTGTCTACTGCTTTGTAGGATAAAAGGCAAGGGGAGGGTGGGTGATGAGAGAAACTGTGTATCTTTAATGCCTATTTGCAAATTGGAAAAATGAACAGTGTTTTTGGCATTGAAACCTACTTGTTTTCTTTGATTAAATTTTGAGAGATTTTTGTCCTTCCCTTGTAATTTATTTTCTATTGTCTAGACTCAAAATTCTATTACTTAGTATTCAGATATCGATTCTTTGGCTCATGCCTGTCTTCCAAATCTTCTATCATATATTATGCTCTTGTCATCCTGGAATATTTCACCTTTTCCCACCATGCTCTTTTCTCAGGTTGGGATATCCTTTCATTCACCTCCATTCAACATCAAGTTCACGGGCATCTTCTTTAAAGCCTTCTCTCTTTCTTGCTCCCTTTCAGTACAGATCTCCTCTCCTCTCAGTTCATATCATACACTAAATCTCTGTCATGACTTCTAGCATTTTCTATTTGATTTTGTGGCAATGTGGTTGCATGACTTGTGGCCTTGTTAAAATACAAGGTTGTTGGATACAAAGCATCTCTTAAATTTCCAATATTAGCATACTGCCTTGCATATATTTTTTGCTTAGTAATATTTTTAAAACAAATGAATGAAGATTATAAGCTTAAAAAGTTGTAAGGTAGTTGTACTTTTAGGTAAGTAATTAACAGGAATATGAGGAACATTATCACCTTACTTAACTAATTGTTAATGCATAGCTAATTAGCTTTGGTTACCAGTAAGCACAGAAAATGTGAATGGCTATTTGATTTCAGAAGTACAAAAAAACACTCATTAATGAGTTCACTTAGAATATAAGACATAAAATTAATGTATTTCATTTAGATGAACAAATTCATTGAAATACTTCTTTATATTTAACATATTTTAGAAAACATTTCCAGGAATAGACTAAAGTGTTAAGACCATGTGCAGTTGCTTTTTATCTTGAGGTCTGCCAAGACCAGTCATTTAATATTTTCTTTGCTTGCATATTTAAACTGTTCATTAGGTATCTTATATATAAGAGATTTGCCTTGTATCTAAAATAATTCATGTGTATCATCCCCAGTGTATTCCTTTTCAGAAATGGAATGTAAATGTCTTTCAATAACTGAAAGATATTGAAAGAGCAACACACCCTTTATTTAAGACCCACATTCCACTTTCGCTTTTTCTTCTTTTATCTTCATTTTAGAAGTGAAAAGAACAGAAGTTTCTAAGAATTTTGCTAATTAAACAAGTTCAGAGCAATGGATCATTTAAGAAGAAATTATTAATTAAATGGCTAATGTCCAGTTAAAATCATTCATAACTAAACTGTGAGGTGCTGGACTGACTTGTGAATTGCTTGAAGACAAAGTTCATGACCACGTTTCTCTGAGATCCTGGTACCTGATGAAAAATTGGTGTTCGATATATACCTGCTGAATCAAAACATGACTGAATAAGTGAGTGGATGAATGCTGTGCTGCCTGCAGTTTTAGAGTTGAAAGTGGCATACTTGGGAGCAGAACAAACCAGTAAGTGTCTTCTCCAACTGTTAGGATAAAATTAAATTTGAAAATGAAAGGGCTGACATCAATGAACTGCCCAATGACATGTAATGAAGTATTAGTTTTACATAGGGAGAAATTTTACTTGTGTGTTTCATCCATCCTTCACTCCCACTTATCCGACTTGTTTAAAGATTTTTGTTTATATTTGGTCATAAATTGACTTTTGGTCATTGATAACACATATGGGCATCCTTAAGTGATTCAGGGATGTGCTGCATCCAGGTGACCTATCCTTTGGGAATACCTTCTCCAGTTCTGACACTGCACAATTTTATCTAGAACGCAAATCTCATTCAGTCACAGGAGATAATGGCTACTGGGCAGCAGGAAGTTATTTACTGCACATGTAAAATGGATTTGTCAAATACTAACCCTTTCTGTGGGCAATCCAGTGACAGTAAAAGTCACTCAGTGAGTGTCAGACTCTTTTCAATCCTTTGCTCTATACAGTCCATGGAATTCTCCAGGCCAGGAGTGGGTAGCCATTCGCTTCTCCAGGGGATCTTCCCAACCCAGGGATCGAATCCAGGTCTCCCGCAGGGCAGGCTGATGTTTTACCAGCTGAGGCATCAGGGCAATCCAGAATGGTTGTTAAAAAATATGAAGGTCAGGATATTCCTTGGCAGTCCCATGGTTAGAACTTGGTGCTTCTGCTGCAGAGGGCACAGGTTTGATCCCTGGTCAGGGAACTAAGATCTCACAAGCTATGCAGTAAGGCCAATATATATACATATACATGCGCGCGCACACACACATATATGTATATATGTACTATATATATGAATAATGCATTCGTTCCTGCATTATAAAGAAGGGTTATAAAACTTGCCATATTTTTACTCTAAAACCATCACTCATTACCATCACTCATCAGTGACCCTTATTGGCCATTCACTAGTTATATAGTCCAGTATTAGGAGATGAAAAAAAGAAATCCTACATTTGAGGGGATTGCCAACATCTGCTGGATCATGGAAAAAGCAAGATAGTCCCAGAAAAACATCTATTTCTGCTTTATTCAATATGACAAAGCCTTTGACTGTGTGGAGCACAATAAATTGTGGAAAATTCTGAAAGAGATGGGAATACCAGACCACCTGACCTGCCTCTTGAGAAACCTGCATGCAGGTCAGGAAGCAACAGTTAGAACTGGACATGGAACAACAGACTGGTTCCAAATAGGAAAAGGAGTATGTCAAGGCTATATATTGTCACTCTGCTTATTTAACTTCTATGCAGAGTAAATCATGAGAAACACTGGGCTGGAAGAAGCACAAGCTGGAATCAAGATTGC
>SJXQ01012889.1:24942-39210 GCA_006408695.1 Aepyceros melampus
AAGTTAAATAAGCAGGGTGACAATATACAGCCTTGACGGACTCCTTTTCCTATTTGGAACCAGTCTGTTGTTCCATGTCCAGTTCTAACTGTTGCTTCCTGACCTGCATACAGATTTCTCAAGAGGCAGGTCAGGTGGTCTGGTATTCCCATCTCTTTCAGAATTTTCCACAGTTTATTGTGATCCACACAGTCAAAGGCTTTGGCATAGTCAAGAAAGCAGAAATAGATGTTTTTCTGGAACTCTCTTGCTTTTTCCATGATCCAGCAGATGTTGGCAATTTGATCTCTGGTTCCTCTGCCTTTTCTAAAACCAGCTTGAACATCAGGGAGTTCACGGTTCACTTACTGCTGAAGCCTGGCTTGGAGAATTTTGAGCATTACTTTACTAGCATGTGAGATGAATGCAATTGTGCAGTCGTTTGAGCATTCTTTGGCATTGCCTTTCTTTGGGATTGGAATGAAAACTGACCTTTTCCAGTCCTGTGGCCACTGCTGAGTTTTCCAGATTTGCTGGCATATTGAGAGCAGCACTTTCGCAGCATCATCTTTCAGGATTTGAAAGAGCTCCACGGGAATTCCATCACCTCCACTAGCTTTGTTCGTCGTGATGCTTCCGAAGGCCCACTTGACTTCACATTCCAAGATGTCTGGCTCTAGACAGCACCAATGTTCCTCAGAGCTTCTAAGGAACAAAGGAGGTGGCTCAGTAAGATAAGATAGCAGGAAAGCCAGGAGATGAGGATGTAAAAGTGGAGAACGCTTTACCAGGATAGGGAAGCAAGGTTACTGAGAGGCCAAGCAAGATTAAGAATGGAAAGTGATGACCTTCAGCTTAGCACCACGGAGGACAACGGCGATCAGTTCAGTCTCTCAGTTGTGTCCAACTCTTTGTGACCCTACGGACTGCAGCATGCCATCCAGTCATCTCATCCTCTGCCGTCCCCTTCTCCTCCCACCTTCAATCTTTCCCAGCATCAGGGTCTTTTCCAATGAGTCAGTTGTTCACATCAGGTGGCCAAAGTATTGGAGTTTCAGGTTCAGCAAAGTATCAGAGTTTCAGGACAATGGCAATCCTGCCTAAATTCTACTTACTTTAAGGTTTTGTTTTAGACTTTATCTGAGGAAGTCTTCCATGACTCTGCAAAACTGGATTGAGGATCCCTAATGTATGCTATATCACACCTGTAATTTTACACTTAGTCTAAAGTTTTGAGGTTGCCCTCTTATTTATCAGTCTTTGTCTCTAAACCACGTGTGCCTCAAAGGCAAAAACTTGTGATACTGCTGTGCCTTGCATAATAACTGGCAAGGAGCAGGGACAATACTTGCCAAATGAATTTTTTAAAAAATGTTGATTTACTTATTTCTGGCTGTGCTGGAGTGTGTGGGCCTTCTCCAGTTGGGATAAGTGCGGGCTGCAGTTGGTTGCAGTACTTGGGCTTCTCATTTTGGTGGCTTCTCTTATTGGGGAGCAGGGGTCTAGGGCACTCCTGCTTCAGTAGGTGGAGTGCACGGGCCTAGTTGCCCTGTGGCACGTGGAATCTTCCCAGCCTAGTGATTGAAGTGATATCTCCTGCATTGGCAGGTGTATTCTTTACCACTGTGCCACCTGGGAATCCTAGACCACCAGGGAAGTCCTGCCCAGTGAAATTTAATTGAATTGCCAGAAGGCCAGGTGAGGAAAAAAAAAAAAAAAAAAGGGAGGCTATAATAGGGAGTAGCCAGATATAGCAAGCACGAGTGACACATCCCCTGGATGACAAAGATCCTCATTTAGTTAACTTCCGATTCAGAGAAGCTTGTTAGGACAACCCAAAATGAGCTTCTAGTAGAATATTTAGGTGTGTCGGTTCCCTGAAGGCAGCAGAACAGCCCAAAGCCAGCTAAGCAAATTAGTGAGTAGCTGTCATTAATGAGTAGCTGTCATTAGTCAGCCATGCCCACTTCAACAATACCTTATCAATGGATAGCTTGTAATTCTCCTAAAGTTTTCATGAAGAAGTTAACTAAGGCAATGAGATGTGTACAGTTCAATTCCACACATCTACAACTGAAAAGTTGGCCAAGGCGTCACTGAAACCAAATGCTCTTTTTTGGAATCAAGAAGTGTGAATCGGTTTCCTTACCCTGTTTAAAAATGTATACAATTTTTTCTCATATGTCATTGTAGGGTGGTAATATTTCTAAAAATAAGCTGTAGGACTACAGTTACATTAATTAAATTAACAATTATATAGTGTGTGCGTGTGTATGTGTGTGCGCACACTCAGTTACTCAGTTGTGTCCGACTCTTTGTGACCCCCTGACTGCAGCCCACCAGGCTCCTCTGTCCATGGAATTTTCCAGGCAAGAATACTGGGGCAGGTTTCCATTTCCTAATCCAGGCAATCTTCCTGACCTAGGGATCAAATCCACATCTCTTGTGTCTCCTGCATTAGCAGGTGGATTCTTTACCATTGCACCACTTGGGAAACCCGGTTACAAAGTAATATTATTCATAATTACAAGATTAAATGGTCATTATATTAGGTCACTTCAATTTTAAGAGAATAAATGATATATAGTAATAATGAAAATGATTCTAACCCTACATGTCTTGTTTATAGGATTTATGGAAAATTGGTTAAGTTAAATTTATTTCTACAGGCAAAAACAGACATTTAATTTTGAAATTTTATATACGGTCAATTTTTAAAGGATTGCCTTTACTGAATTACCAAGTCATTCTCTTAAAAAGCATCTTCAACATATTAAAGTTTAATTACAACTGTGCAACTACACCAATATCTCTCAGATTATATATCTACATATGTATATATGTCATAGGTATTTGACAAGACTTAATCTATATAATTCTCCTTGGAGTAGAAGTGGCAACCCAATCCTATATTCTTGCCTGAAAAATTCCATGGACAGACAAGCCTGGTGGGCTACAGTCCATGGGGTCACAAAGAGTTGGACAGGACTGACGGAGCATACACACACATATGTACCCAGATAATTCTAGGAAGAGCACTGAGACAATTACAGCTGGAGCAGAGTAGAGAGACTACAGTAAAGAGAGAGACTAGCTAGAGATTGTGTGTGTATATATAAATATGAATTGAATTAAATATAATAAATTTATATATATAATAAATTTATTATACATAATAAATGTGTATCTATATAAAATAAATTTATATATATAAGTCAAAGTCATAAGAACTCTTTCTAGATTGAACGAAACCATTCAGTATGACATAAATAAAATATAAAAGCAAAAGTCTCCAATTTTTTTTTTTGCCTCAGGATCTTAGTTCCTTGACCAGGGATTGAATACTGTCTCAGCACTGAAAGCATCAAAAGTCCTAACCACTGGGCAGCCAGGGAGTTCCCCCAAATTTCCTAGCAGTGGTTATAGAAGAATATGAAGAGTGACTACAAAGTAAGATGACTCATTTTTAAACATCAAATTATCAGAAATCATTCATCTGAATGCATATCAGTCCCTTCAAAGAAGTAAATTTGGTGGTTATCAGCACTGAGCTCTGAATTGATTTATCCAATGCTTGCTCAAATTCTTCTGTCCTCTTTGGGAATTTTGAGTAGTACAGTATAATTTCAGTAAATGTTTTATATGCTGAGGGGATCAAAGTACCAGAAAATGTTTATTTGGATGCATTGGTACTAGTGTTAAAAATCCTTTTACCTCTATACGGTTATGTAGACTTCTTTACGGAGAAGGCAATGGCACCCCACTCCAGTACTCTTGCCTGGAAAATCCCATGGACGGAAGAGTCTGGTAGGCTGCAGTCCATGGGGTCACTAAGAGTCGGACACGACTGAGCGACTTCACTTTCACTTTTCACTTTCATATATTGGAGAAGGCAATGACACCCCACTCTAGTACTCTTGCGTGGAAAATCCCAGGGACAGGGAAGCCTGGTGAGCTGCCGACTATGGGGTTGCACAGAGTCGGACATGACTGAAGTGACTTAGCAGCAGCAGCAGCAGACTTCTTTAAATATCTGTGTAGTGGTGCCCCGGTTTGAGAACATAATCTGATCATTTCATTTGAGAAGCCTTATAACAGAAGTCATTTTCGGATCCATTCTGCTTGCATTGCTTTTTCCCACTGCTCTCCCCTCTTTTCTAGAACTTGTGCCACAGCATAGTGAAGTGGAAGAGAAAAGACTGACCACATCTGAAAACTAAAACACCAGCACAAACAATACAGGCTGTGATCTTATTATCAGAATCTAAATCGCTCATCATAAAGTAGCCTCTCCCTGCACCATCTCTGCTTTATGATCTCTGGAGTTCTTTTTCAGAATTGTCTCCATCACATTAGTTCATTTGTTTGCTGCTTGTTTATTGTCTCTCTCTGTGGTCCTCCTATTTTTCTTTTTCGCAAGCATTGTTGCTTCCTGAAAGCAACAACTTTTTATAAAGATGTTGACTCCTTGTTTACTCCTGTATGCTCTGTGCCCAGAAGAATGCTTAATATACATTGAGTGTTCAGTAAATATGAGTTGAATGAATAAGGATATGAATGAATACTCAAATATTACATAAAATAAAATGCTGCATAAATTATTGTTTCTTTCAAAATGCTATTAGCTTCCGAAATAATACTAGAGAGCAATAAAATGTTGTAGTTATGTAGTAATCTGAAGATTTTTTTTTTTACTTTTCCCTATCTTCTTTCCCAAACACATCTCCAATTCCATTTTAAACATACTCCCTAATAAAAGCATCTTCAGGATACTGAGGTTTGCATGGCATAGCTGTAAATTAGGCCAATATTTCCATTTTCTTTCCCTCTTTATCTTTCCTTTCTCCCTTCCTTCCATGTTTACCTCTTTTTGAGTCAATCCATCTCTCTTCAAAATCAGGTAGCAAATAAATGTTTTATCAGAATAGAGGAAGACAATTCAAACTTCTTAATTAGAGACAAAGATTAGTAACTTAGTTTCTACTGCCTGTGCTTGCTACAGGAAAATTACACAAATATATCTGGATAAGTTTTTCAAAACGATGCTGAATCCACCCACCTCTACCTTTCTCCTTGAGTGTGAGCTGCACTTAAAGACTTATTTCCGAAGAATAGACTATGGGAATGGGGAAAAGTAACTTTAGAATGAAAAAAAATTCACAGACACTATCTTTTGTACCACACTGCTTACATGGGTTCCCTGACAGGGTTCAAACCTGGGTCCGGGTAGTGAAAGCACAGAATCCTAACCACTGGACCGCTAGGGAATTCCCTATGAACTTGTATTCTTAAAAGAATATTTTTTAATGTTGATTTTTAAATTCATTAACTAATTAATTGACTGAGTCAAGTGTTAGTTGCAGAACGCGGGATCTTCTATCTTCCTTATGGACGTGAGTCCTTAATTATGGCATGCAAAATCTTTAGTTGTGGCACGCGGGATCAAATTCCCTGACCAGGGATTGAACTTGAGCCCCCTAGCTTGGAAGCATGGCATCTTAACCACTGAACCACTAAGGAAGTCCAGGAATATTTTTAATTCAGAAAAATAATAAATAAATAATAAAAAATGATTATAGAAATATCAAGAACACCATCCTATTGATGGACATTTTACTATAAGTCTATTTTTTAGTAAATCATATAAAAAATAAATATTGTAGGTGGGAAAGAACCATTTAGAAGTTGCATTTATAAAGCTCCATCTGTGAATTAATTGAAGAGCTTTATAGTGTCCTGGGATGGTACAAGCTAGAAAGATTTAGAACTTCAGTTTTGACCTTAAGTTCTGAGCGCCAAAGAATTGATGATTTTGAACTGTGGTGTTGGAGAGGACTCTTGAGAGTCCCTTGGACTGCAAGGAGATCCAACCAGTCCATTCTGAAGGAGATCAGCCCTGGGTGTTCTTTGGAAGGAATGATGCTAAAGCTGAAACTCCAGTACTTTGGCCACCTCATGCGAAGAGTCGACTCATTGGAAAAGACCCTGATGCTGGGAGGGATTGGGGGTAGGAGGAGAAGGGGACGACCGAGGATGAGATGGCTGGATGGCATCACTGACTCAATGGACATGAGTCTGAGTGAACTCTGGGAGTTGGTGATGGACAGGGAGGCCTGGCGTGCTGCGATTCATGGGGTCTCAAAGAGTCAGACACGACTGAGAGACTGAACTGAACTGAAGTTAATAAGTAATATTTTTGCCATGTTCATTTTTATTTAAATTTTTTCCATTAGAAGGAGCTTTCAGAGTAACAATTATTTATGGTTTTGAAAATTGCTGGTTTGCTACTATCTGTATTCATTAACTACTAAACACTCAGGGAGTATGTGCCTCAGGGAACTGGGGTAATTGTCCATGCTAACCAAGTACAGTGATAAAATGTTTAACAAATAAAATTTTCCACTTCTACTTCCTTGTAGGAAGTTTATTAGCATTTACAACCACTATGATATTAGGAACCAACACTTATTAAAAACCACTTTGTGTAGAAATACTGCCAACTTTGTGCTAACTCTTGAAGCTGAGGGACCCATTGCACTAAGCATGAATGGACTTTGCTTTCAGCTGGAGTTACCCAGACTTTAATTCAGGAGTGACTATAGCAATTGCTAGTTCATGAGAGAGCTAAGGGCAGCTAGTAACTTCTAAACATCTCAGGAATGTTTGAGAATCGTGGTGAAAGGTTTTTCTTGCTGCAAGGTATTTCAGAAAGAGAGAGGTATTGCCTATATAATAAAGTGGCCAGGCTTTGACCTGAAAGTAGACGGTATTGTGTTTCTTATAACAAAGAAATTAAAATATGGTGCCTTATCTGTTATAAAGCTGTTGTGTAATTATAAATATAAACAATTTGCCATTGAGTTTGAAGATCATGAAAATTTGGGAAAGTCATTGAAGCTTCCTGAATCTCATTTACTTACCTCTAATAAATGGGGAAAACTACAAATAAATGTTTGTTAAAATGCCTTTAAAAATGTAAAGCACAAGTTGGGTCTTCTTCCTTATTACCTGATACAGAAGGATGAAGAAATTGGCTTTTCATCTTCTTTTTTGACTGTTGCCACCTAACCCGTATGAGTACAATACCAAAAAGAAAGATTGTTGAATTGTATTAATTATGAATAACCCATCCATGTTAATTTCTTTCAAGAAACCTGAAACAAATGACTGAGTAGAAATCTCTATATTTTCAATATTTGGTATTCAATTGCTTTGCTATTTAAAAACTGTAGGTTTGCAAAGACACAGGATTCTAAATATTAATCAGTCATTTGAATTAGTATTTACATTCAAACACTTCTGTATATTTAGTGCCAAACTGGAATTTTTATTACACATTCACGTCTTCATTTGGATCTCAGAACATAAACCAAAACGTCTCTTTCGGATGTGTTTGTGCATGTCTGTGTGGGTTTGAGTGTTTTACAAATATTTGTACTTAGCAGAATTTTTTCCAAGCAGATGTTCATCAACCCCTTCCAAGAATTTGTGCTTATCACGATTAAACTAACTTGAAGAACAACATTTATTAATGGAAAACAGGTATCTTTACTGTAAAAAGCAATGTCTCACTGAATTAGTCTTGAAAAGACAAAAATTTCTTTGGTTTTGGTGAGAACTTACAGATGTTGTAGAAGTTTATGAAAGTCACCATTTCTAGTGACTTTATTTAACAAGAGTTTCAGGTAAGTAAACTTTTTGAATGCAGAAATTAACTCAGATTTTGCATCTGCCTTATGCATTTCTAAATGTGTGACTTTTTTCCCTCAAGAGTCAGATACTGTTCATTCATCACAGATGGACCAAATCCCCATATTAACTTTATCTGCTTTTTGCCTCTCCAATACAGATGAGGCACGTGCATTTTTGCTAGTTGAGAAACCACATATTTGTTATATGTTTATTTCTAAATTTAAAAATAGACAAATTTCAAATTTCAAAATAGGAGAGACTTACAAAATATAGAGCTGAAATATGTATATAAAATCCTGCACTGAAACGGTTCACAGCCATTAATAAATATATATCCATTAACTGCTAAGTTACCAAATTCATACCACTCAGCCACACAGTAATGCTGACTAATAAAAAAATCAGCATTTTTAATAAGCGTTATGGTATTCTCTGATTTGGTCATGAAAATAATCAGGTGTTCACATGCCCAAGGTGAGTGCTAGAAGGTGCCTCCCAAATTCTTACACCACCTCTACTTCCCCTGGGAAAATATGAGTTAAGAGTTAGAAATACCAAGGATAGCAATGTAACTTGAATTTTGAATCTCTTTGCCTTGCTCCTTCATAAACTGAAATCAGTCTACTGATCATTGTTTGATGACTTGAATGAGTGCCTTTCAAGGAGCTGTCCATCCGTGTGGGGTCAGATTCGTTATAGGTTAAATCAAAGCTGTTTATAAACTAGGGACAAGTTGTGAAAATTAATTGATAAGTACAACACATTAAAATGTCACGCAATTTATTGATTGCCTAAGATCTACTGAGTAGTGTGTGGCAAGCTTGGCTCATGAAACATGATGCTGCTGCTGCTGCTGCTAAGTCGCTTCAGTCGTGTCCGACTCTGTGTGACCCCATAGACAGCAGCCCACCATGCTCCCCCGTCCCTGGGATTCTCCAGGCAAGAACCCTGGAGTGGGTTGCCATTTCCTTCTCCAATGCATGAAAGTGAAAAGTGAAGGTGAAGTTGCTCAGTTGTGTCTGACTCTTCGCGACCCCATGGACTGCAGCGTACCAGGCTCCTCCACCCATGGGATTTTCCAGGCAAGAGTATTGAAGTGGGTTTGCCTATTCCCCCATAAAATCCCCATATACCTGCCTTTTGTCACCAAGTATTAGAATTCAGGCTTAGCACCTTTCTTATATCTCCCAGGAAAACAACGCTATACAAAGCGTGAGTGGAGTGAAAATGAAAGTCTCTCAGTGTGTCCGACTCTTTGCAACCCTCTGGACTGTACAGCCCATGGAATTCTCCAGGCCAAAATACTGGAGTGTGTAGTCTTTCCCTACTCCAGGGGATCTTCCCAACCCAGGGATCAAACCCAGGTTTCCCGCATTGCAGGCAGATTCTTTACGAGCTGAGCCACAAGGGAAGCCCATAAGAGGAAAGGCATACCATTAGATGGTATCAAGAAAATAATGAAGACAGAAATGTATTTTTCTCTTAAGAACCAGAATTTAAGAGATTGAAAGATACATGTGACAGAGTATCAGATAAAGTTTCCTGAAAATTAGATTTTAAAGAGGGTCCTAAAGAGTGAGTAAATCTTAGTCAGTGATTCTCAACCCTGGCTGTGCCTAAGGATTTTTAAAAAACTCCCTGTGCCCCACCCTCAGAAATCCTGAGTTAATTGGCCTGGGGTGGGGCCCAGGATAGTTTGACAAAGCTCTCAGGTGATTTTAATGTGCAGGTAGGGTTGAGAACAGTTGTGGTAAGACAATGAAGAAGAATAATGGAAGAGAGAAAGTACAGTTTAAGAGCATGTGCCAGTTCATTCACCCATTTACTCATTCCATAAAAACCTTTATTGAGTGTCTACTGGATGCTAGTCATTGAACTAGCTGGTGGGTCAAATTAAAATGATTGAGAAATCATGCTTGGAGTTTTCCATCTAAAGAGACTCATGTGTAAACAAGCTATGACAAAGCAATGTGATACATACATACATGTAGAGAGCAGATTGCAGGACAATGATGATCATTTTCTGTTACTCAGAACACTGGTTCACAAACCTGTATGCAAACTGGAATCACCGAGAAGCCTTATAAATTATGGCTTTCTGGGTCCCACACCCAGAGATTCCAATATGATTGGTTTGGGAGCCAGAATTTAAAACAAAACAAAAACAAAACAAAACAAAAAAACCAAACACCTCTGGAGGTTACTTCAGTTCACAGTGTCGGACTAATGAGAGTGTGGTCTGATGAAGTAAGAGGTAAATTTAGAAGTCAGGTTGAATTGTCAAGCAAAACAAGGCTCAGTGAAGCCATGAGTTCAAGGCAGAGGTTCTGGGATTGCAACATTGAAAGGTTCTCTGTCATCCAATGAAAGGGAAAATTTTAGAAATATTTTTGGCAATGAAATGTAAAATGGAGTATGGGAGAGGATACCTGAAAGGATTTATCACTGGACACAGTGCTTAGGGTTCCAAGAAAATGTTTCAATTTGCTCTAAAATCAGAAGATAAAAATGAACTTTTAGAAAAAAATGTTTTAATGTGTAATATTAACATCTGGATTGCTTTACCAGCACTGTTGCAAAATATTATTTTTAGTACTTTTTTAATGGAGGAAGTTGTCCACAGAGGCAAGTGCTTAGGACCAACAGAAGTCATAATGCAACCCTAGGTAAAAGGAGCACCCAGTCTCAACTGATTTTAATTTCTATTAGATAAATGATGTGTAACATGCAAGCATTTATTTGCTTTTCTACTCCCTAAAGTTATTTCCATCTTGGTCTTGCAGAACTGGAATGCGATGGCAAAGTATTTATCTTTTCAGAATACCTAGTTCCATACTGGGGAGAGCCTGCTGAGTGAATCAAGAAGTTTGATTCAAAACAACCCTCTGCTTTCGTAGGATGTGCGGTTTCTTTCCATCTGAAATGTTCTTAGCCCTTTTATCCAACCGGAGAGCTCCCAGTTATCCTTCAAAACTTACCTAAAACAATTCAGTTTTATGTGCAACTTTCTCTAGCTTCCCCTGCCTCTGCCTAAAGTAATCACTGTGATATATCAATCCATTTTCTTCATCCCTTGATACTGTACACTCACCATGCATTGCTGTCTGCAGTTTTAAGTGTGGCTAGGTCTCTTCCAACATGACCTCTACATCCCGGATTATCCAATCCTGTGTTCTTAGGTTCTAGAATCATTCCTAGTCATAATAGGTGCCACCAAAGACATGGCCATTAACGCATTTGATCAATATATTAATAAATTTAATCTTTCACAAATTTGGACTATGCTTTGGAAAAGAGTGTAGCAAAAGAGTTAAAGTTCAAGATAACAACACTGTTTTAACAAAATGAAGTTAAATTACTTCCCGAGGAATTCACACTTCTCCTGAGCTAAGACAAAAATAGGTGAAGACTGTTAATTAAAACCTTATAGTTCTTGATGGAACTAAAAAATTTTTCTTAACAGCCATCAGTGTAGTTACAAAATAGAAAGGCTTCAGCAAGAAACCATCATTTTTTAAACTTTTATTTTGGACAAAATTTTGGATGTTACGGCATGTGCTGCACTTATTTTTCTGCCAGAGTTAGAGTAACCAAGCATTGGCCACACATCTGAAGAAACTCGAAAAATGTAAACTCATCCTTCTAAAATCTTTAATAGCCTTCGTTCATGACTATTTTGTTAACAGAGCCATCTGTTCCCATTTAAATATGCTTCCTTTATCTCAAGTATGATCGGATTGAGGATATGTTCATTTGCATTTTCCAGGAAGCATCAAGTTCCAAAGCGCTGTTTCAGCTGGGGCTCTTGTGTAAAGACTGATTCTAATAAAGAACAGATGCATTTGAGTTATTTTAATCACTGAGTTAGTTATTTTTAGTCTCATCCCTGAAGAGCATTTGCATCCATTGTAAAATAACCCGCCACACTTGAATCTCATGGTCAGCCACGCTAGTTTCACCTCTCCAGGAATTATGCTATTGCTTTCTACAATGTATGGATAGTTTCGGTCAAAGATGATTGCCTCAAAAAAAATCAGTTGCTCTACCGAGACTGAGAAGGCAGGAGAATTTGTCTACCTGAGTGGCGAATCTTACAGGTTACAGTAGAAAGGTCTGGAGGAGGAAATGAGGGAAGAATGGAGCAGGTGGAAAGATGTTAGAAGAGGAAGAGATAAAGTAAACAGGAAAAATCTGGATATTCCCAAATGACTACATTTGGACACTGACTAAGTATCACAGACATTTGTGTCATCATGCAATGAGTAGACCTTTAAATTATAGTGGAAATTTGGTATCATGTCAGCTCCAGTTCTGAGAATGGTAAGATTTTTAGGAAGAGTTGAGGTAAGTGCCTAAGGACATTTCCACAGTGAGTTTCAGAGAAGAGAAACAGCTCATGACCACAGAAATTTGCAATCTACGACTTCCCTTGTAGCACAGTGGTTAAGAATCTGCCTGCCAATGCAAGAGGACTTCGGTTTGATTCCTGGTCTGAGACGATTCCACATGCAGCAGGACAACTAAGCCTGGGTGAAACCCTACTAAGCCTGCACTCTAGAAACTACAAGCTGCACCTCCTGAAGCCAGCACCCTGGGACCCACGCTCCACACGAGAGAAGCCGCCTCAGGGAGAAGTGTGCACACCACAAGCAGAGAGTAGCACCAGATGGCCACAGCGAGAGAAAGCCTGTGTGCAGAAACAGACAGAACGAAAGGAGAAAGAAAGAGAGAAAGAAAGGGATTCGCAATCTAGTCGTAGTAAGTTCAAGTGCAAATGACCACAATGTAAAGGATGACCTCAACAGAGGTAGGGGAAGAGTAGGAGCCCAAAACACTCACTGGCACAGTGTTGTAGTTGGTGATGTGAGAAGTTAATGTTGATGTTAAAGAGAAATTATCAACCTGCTGTGGAGGGAATGAGACAGATTCAGAGGCACAGAAAATTCAAGCTAAAAGAGACTTTGGAAGATGAGTACACCAACCATCACCCTGTCTAGGAGAAAAAAACAGCCTGGGCAGTGGCTATGAACACAAACTCCAGTGTTCCCAGACTCAGTTCAGTTCAGTCAGTTCAGTCGCTCAGCCGTGTTCGACTCTTTGCGACCCCATGAACCACAGCACGCCAGGCCTCCCTCTCCATCACCAACACCCGGAGTCCACCCAAACCCATGTCCATTGAGTCAGTGATGTCATCCAGCCATCTCATCCTCTCTTGTCTCCTTCTCCTCCTGCCCTCAATCTTTCTCAGCATCAGGGTCTTTTCCAATGAGTCAGCTCTTCGCATCAGATGGTGAAAGTATTGGAGTTTCAGCTTTAGGATCAGTTCATCCAGTGAACACCCAGGACTGATCTCCTTTAGGATGGACTGGTTGGATCTCCTTTGCAGTCAAGAGACTCTCAAGAGTCTTCTCCAGCACCACAGTTCAAAAGCATCAATTCTTCTGCACTCAGCTTTCTTTATAGTCCAACTCTCACATCCATACATGACCACTGGAAAAACCATAGCCTTGACTAGACAGATCTTTGTTGACAAAGTAATGTCTCTGCTTTTTAATATGCAGTCTAGGTGGTCATAACTTTCTTTCCAAGGAGTAAGCGTCTTTTAATTTCTTTGCTGCAGTCACCATCTGCAGTGAGTTTGAAAGTGTCTAAAAATATTTTAAGTCTAGTTGTAACTTAGATGGTCTCTGTCAAGTAATCTAATAGTGGTGGGAAATTAAACACTTGTTATTTAGTCATGCTCCACCTAAAACACAGTTACATAGAGCCATGTTAGATCATACAAGAGCTAAAGCAAAGCCAGAAAAATGTCACCCTCTCATATTAAAGTCAGTGAGAGGAAAAATGAAAATGAAAGAGCTTCCTGGAGGGATGATTTCAAACATGTTGGGCATGTAGTTTCCAAATTCAGAGTGAAATACTGTATCTTCAGGAAAGACAGTAATTTAAATTATATTTAAAAAAAGCACCTCTTAATTGGATTGCAGTATACTTTATGTGGGTTTCCTTGGTGGCTCAGCAGTAGAGAATCTGCCTGCCGATGCAGGTGGTGCAGGAGAGGCAGGTTTGATCTCTGGGTCAGGAAGATCCCCTGGAGGAGGGCATGGCAACCCACTCCAGTATTTTTCCTGGAGAATCCTATGGACAGAGCAGCGTGGTGGCTATAGTCCATGGGGTTGCAAAAGAGTTGGTCTCAACTTAGCAACTAAACAACAACACTTTATGTATTGTTTAAAATAAGGAGATTAAAGAGTAAAAATGTGTCAGTTATTAAATAGTACTAAAAAAAAAAGCCAAAACATGTAGAGAAAAACCAAATATTTCTAGTGGACATAAATGTTCTGATCACTCAGAAGGTGGTTTTCTCTAGTTAAAAGGATGAGACTCTATCCCGAGTTCAGTATTCTTCAGGACCATTTGCTGTAACTTTATTCTTGCTAGAATTATTATTTTTAATAATGCATTATTAGTTTCCTGTTTATTTAACTTATATGCAGAGTACATCATGAGAAATGCTGGGCTGGAGGAAGCACAAGCTGGAATCAAGATGCCGGGAGAAATATCAATAACCTCAGATATGCAGATGATACCACTCTA
>SJXQ01012890.1:0-23516 GCA_006408695.1 Aepyceros melampus
CATTGGAAAAGACCCTGATGCTGGGAGGGATTGAGGGCAGGAGGAGAAGGGGACGACCGAGGATGAGATGGCTGGATGTTATCACGGACTCAATGGACGTGAGTCTGAGTGAAGTCCAGGAGTTGGTGATGGACAGGGAGGCCTAGCGTGCTGCAATTCATGGGGTCACAAAGAGTTGGACACAAATGAGCGACTGAACGAATGGAATGTCCTCCTGATTCACCCATGTTGTGCCATATTGCAGGATTTACTTTTTTTGGAAACAAGATCTCAAATAAGTACTAACATTTCCATGTTGATTCCAGCACTATTCACAAAGCCAAATTGTGAGGACAACATATAATTTGGTCTATATATATACATATGGGCTTCCCTGGTAATGGGATCCTATTTAGCCTTAAAAAAAGAGGATCCTGCAACTTAAAAGTCTTGTTAAAGGAAATACCACGAAAATTATGGATTTGAATATGTAAAATTGTGCTTTGAGACACACGATAACTTGTTATTACTCCAGACAAAATTGAGTTCTTAAAAATTATAAATAAATCAATAGAATTAAGATGAATAAAGTAAAAAAGAACCAGAAACACACAGACTCATTTTTCAATAAAGTTCAAAAGGGCATAAAAGTTAGAGCAAAATGGAAATTGGCCAACAATTTTCTGTTTGGTTAAACTCATAGTGTTTGAAAAATGGCCATGGGTATTTTGACAAACATCCTGCAGCTCTACTCTACTCATCCTTGGTTTGATTTATTGTAATGGACACCTGAAAGCTGGGACCCAGCAGGTCTTTGAGCCTTCATATTTTTGTTATACAAAATTAAACTGGTGTAAAGCTCTAAACAAAGAACTCCTAATACCCCAGCCTTTCTTGTATGTTACAAAACAATAATTCTGCGAATAAACCCCTAAAAGTTCCAGAAGAGTGAAATTATATTTAAGTAAATTATGATGCACCATCAAAATTCACTTGACTTATATTTTCTTCATTATTTAAGGGGTGAGAGAAGCCTTGGTATCACTACAGTCTTTTTCTTTCATAATGATAATAGTAATCTCATATTGTACCTAAAGTTTCAACTTCAATATTGAAAGAAAGAGCAAAGCAACACCTACTGCCATAAGATTTTCTACTGCCATGTGATTTTCTTGATAGGAGAGTATTAGGAACTTATGGTGTCCTCTTCAAAAAGACAGGCGCCTGAGGTTGTATTTCTACATTTTATACTTAATTTTTATGTGCCCTCTATCCTTCCATCATCTCACACACATTGAAATGATGTGAAACCTATTTCTCATATTTCAAGGTCTTAAGTTGAAGATGGGGTAGGAAGCAAATGTTGGAAATATGATAGGGCTATCAAAAATATATGCAAGCAGCTACATAAACTGTGAAACTTAAGTTCATTCTGCTAAAGCGTGAAAATATAATATTTCCATGAATGTGAAAGAAGAAAAATATGAGAAATTTGGCATATAACTCAGCTAATCCCAACAGCTTAACTTTTTGAATCTCTTTCTCTTGTCCCTTTGAGATTGTTTATTAGTAATAAAACTATGTAGCTTTGTATTACTTAGCCCACAATTTTACTAGCATTAAAATTTAGTGGTTCAGAACGCATGACTCACAGTGAAAGAATGATGGGTTTGAGTTCTATTCCACACCTGCTTTTGTGGGACTGTGGACAATTTGCAATCTGAACTCGAAGTCTCCTTTAGCTGGAAATGCATGCAATAAAAATACCGACCTCATAAGTATTTCATATGGTAGTGAATGTAAATGTTTAGTACATTGCAAAACATGTGGTAAATGTAATGTGAGCTCTAGATTACATATTATTACCAGAGAGATTCAGCTGTTAAGATAATTAATGCCACCATTCTTTCAAGGCCAAAGTCAAGGCAGAGATGATTCTGAATATAACATCATGTTGTATACACAGATGTTCCTTCCTTTGTTATGGCCAAATTTCCACGGTCCATTGGTAAGGGAGTAACAATATACACGTATAGAGACTTTAAAAAGTTCTTCAATAGCATATAAAAAGACTGGAATTTGCAAGGAATCAAAAAGAGAGGGACAACTGCTGTGGGTTTGCAGAAATATGTAGACATCAATAAAATTAAAAGGGTCTAGATTTCCTTCTGAGCCTGTGGAGACAGAGTTTGAGATGTGCAATTTAGTAACAGTTTAATGTACAGATGTGAGAGTTGGGCCACAAAGAAGGCTGAGCACTAAAGAACTGATGCTTTCAAACTGTGGTACTGGAGAAGACTCTTGGGAGTCCCTTGGAGAGCAGAGATCAAACCAGTCAATCCTAAAGAAAATCAACCCTGAATGTTCATTGGAAGGACTGATGCTAAAGCTGAAGCTCCAATATTTTGTCCACCTGATACAAGGAGCTGACTCATTGGAAACGACCCTGATGCTGGGAAAGATTGAAGACAAAAGGAAAAGAGGGTGGCAGAGGATGAGATGGTTAGATAGCATCACCAACTCAATGGGCGTGAATTTGAGCAAACTCTGGGAGGGAGTGGAGGACAGGGAAGCCGGGCATGCTACAGTGGTGCGGTCCATGGGGGTCACAAAACTTGGATACTACTTAGCAGGTGAAGAACAACAAAGCTTGGAAATTTGTTACAAATAAAGAGATTCAAAACTGCAGGGCAAACTGATATAGGAAGTGGAAGAAAGTGAGCAGAAAAGAACCAGAAAGTGTATTTACTTGAAGACTTTGTATTCATTAGGGAGTGAGATAAATTTAGTTATTGAAGAACTTGAGGCAAAAGAAGTCCCAGTGCAGGGGAAGGGGCTGTTGGGTTCCAGAAAGAGCAGCTCCCCTACGGCCATTCTCCTCCCCCTAAAGGCAGAAAACCAGCCAATCCAGGCTCCTCTCAAGACTCACCACCACCTTTCCAGCTTCTACATATGCATGTTAGTTGTGTTACTGTCTAATAATATCTGCCTGCTTCCTATTTCATAGGGATAGAGGAGAAATTAATGGTATGAATTTTGGCAAGCATGCCAGGGTCCCTAGAGATATGCAACATAAATATCTTATTATGTTTATATTATTCTTTCCACTTGTTTCATACCTGGTATGGAAGAGAAAGATAGATGCATTTATCTAGCACACACTGATATTTCCTTTAAAATAAAGTCAGATTTTATTGACTCCACTCTTCAGATTTTGAGAAAAGATTATATATATATATATATATATTTTTTTAAGAGGCTTTTACTTTTTTCATGTCGTCATCAGTGCTTTGTATGATATCTGTGTTTTTACTATCTATTCCTGTAGCTAATGTATTTCATCCTTAGAAGAAGTCATCACAACCATTCTGTCTCAACCTTATTCTTTGATTCAAGCACACGGTGTCTCCCTGCCATCCTGTAGTCTTCCATCTCTTTTAAGAAAATATAATAATGATACAAATGAACTTATATATAAAACAGAGACAGACTCACAGACGTAGAAAGCAAACTTGTGGTTACCAAAGGGGAAAGAGAAGGGAGAGATAAACTAGGAGTTTGGGGGACTTCTCTGGTGGTGCAGTGGTTAGGATTCTGCACTTCTACTACAGGGAATAGGAGTTCAGTCCCTGGTCTGGAAACTAAGATCCTGCATGTCACTCAACATGGCAAAAAAACAAAAATAGGAGTTTGGGATTAACATGTACACACTGCTATAAATAAAATAGATAACCAACAAAGACCTACTACATAGCACAAGGAACTATTCTCAATATTTACTGATAACCTATAAGGGAAAAGAATCTGAAAAAAATGTGTGTATGTGTATATATATCTATGTTAAACTGAATAATGTGCTGTATACCTGAAACTAACATAACATAAATCAAACATACTTGAATTAAAAAAAATATATATATATGTGTGTGTGTGTGTGTGTGTGTATATATATAAGAAAACTATTTGCCGGTGGAAGTAGTGGGAAAGAATCTGCCTACCAATGCAGGAGATGCCAGAGATGTAGATTAGATCCCTGGGTCAAGAAGATGCCCCAGAGGAGTGCGTGGCAACCCCCTCCAGTATTCTTGCCTGGAGAATCCCATGGACAGAGAGCCTGGTGGGCTACAGTACACAGGGTCGCAAGGAGCAGACAGGACTGAAGCAACTTATCAGCACACATCTGAAATAAAAAGGTTGGAAATATATCAAATAAGCCCTATGAATTACTATTGGTTCTTAAAACCGTTACTTTTTACTTTGGCCGATTAAGCCAATGATATACCATTAACCTCAGTTAAAGAACAACAGCTGCCAAATATTTTAATAAGATGAACAGACTGCTGCCTGGTAGGCCCAGCTCCTCCCTGCTGTAACACCCTGTCCTGGTTCATTCTGAAGGTGCTTGAACAGGGAGAAGACGTGCTTCTCCATATGTGTCTTAAGCTCTTCTGCTTATGAGGAGGGACAACTTTCAGCAGCAGTGTGCTGGGTATATTTTTCCCCTCAGAGCACCAGTGAATTATTTACTACTTGATTTGTCAAAGAAAAGCTCAGCTACACTACAGTGACAGAGCTATGCTATAGAAATAGAATATTGTTTAAGAAATTATTGGTGCAAAAAGGCATCTAAAGCAGAACGCACAGTTGGTTTTCCAAATATACATATATTGCACTCACATTTATCTTAATTCTAGGGCTTTATGAAAAAAAATAATTCTAGCATGTTTTGTCTTCATAAGACTATGTTCTTTGTGCATCTGTTGGCTGGATTTTCCCCCAATCCCTTTCTTTGCATCCTGCTGTATTCATCTCTTTGAGGATCTCCTTTTTTGGCTTTTGTCAAGAAAGAAATGTTTCTTTTACATTAGCTCCTATTTTCTAGTACTTCTTAATCTTGTGTTAAATGGAATTGTCTATGTGAGTTCAATAACAAGTTTACTTTTCAAAATGTCTTAACTTCATTTCCTTTTTTTGTTAAATCATATCTTCTCTTCCTCACATCTTTTTAAAACTGACAGTTTTCATCGTTGTGTCCTCAAATCCCAGTACAAATACTCCTTGTTTTGCCTGGTTGTGATATGCATGGATTTCAGCTATCTAGGTTTAGTGAAATAACACCAGTACTTGAATGTATATTCAAATATCAACTGCCGCTGTATATTAACTGTAAGCAATTGCATGAAGTACCAGCTTTGCTGATAGCTCTTCAGCCCACAGATCATTCACATAAACAAGAGATGAGCATCATTAGCAATGACTGATTACCTTACTTCTCTCAAAGTTTGTTGACAATTGGTCCCTGCACAGCTGTTCGGTTCAAACACAGCAAAGCCTGTAGTTGTGTTTCTTTCTTATCACTCAGTGCTAAAACCAAGATACATTGTACAGAAATCGATCCTTGAAGTTGGAAATTTGTCAGCAAAAACGAAAATTTGGTAAAGGAACAAAACATGATAGCATTGGGAGTGAAAATTTAATTGAACACACATGATGTACTTGAAGACACAGATGATGTAAGGGAGGTTGACCTTGCTGCCTTAAGACTCTAGACTGTGGATAAGCTGCCTAGACTCTAGACATGCAACCAGAAAAACTTCATGAAGGCAAACTCACTGATAAAATAAGAAAAGTGACTATGACAAAAAGGATAAAAATGCCCAGAGCAAATGACGACAGCATAAAACTTCACATAAAAGGAACTCAGAGCTATTTCGTGTTACTGTAAGAACAAAAGAATAATGTTGAAAGTTGATGAAAACATAGAAATGAGTATGATAATTTGCTAAAGCATAGAAAAAAGTGCTCCCTCCTTATCCCTACTGTAATCTTGTTAAAACTTTGTAAATATGAGTTTTTACTGTTTTTTATGCCTCTAAATATTTATAACGGACACTGAGTTTTTAGTGTTTTAACACGGTTTTTAGAGCGAACAGGACAATTGTATTTTTCCCCATTGTATACCACATGGTTCCAGCATTGCAGCCATTTATACAGTACTGCACTCATGTGCAAAGTGGGGGCTGCCTGCATTTAAAATTTTTTAAAATAGAAAGGTTGTAGTTCTGTCAGTTCAGGCTCTTATAGTTGCTAAGTCATGTCTGACTCTTTTGCAACCCCATGGACTGTAACTTGCCTGGCTCCTGGGGCCTCTCTGGTACCTGGTAAAGCCCAGATTTTTTTGAGCTTGAGTTCTATGTGTCCTTTCTAATAAATTCCTATTTGAGATGGAGCAATAATTTGTTTTCTTTATTTGCAGTCCAAAGACTTTCAAAGACTACTTACTCCATGTGATACAGCTTATTATACAAATTATGAAATAAAATATTTTTACAAATATGTTGGAGTCAATTAGGTATGTAACACATATCTAATGACTGCCTGTTAAAAGTCATACTCAGAACTGGGTCCTGGAACTATAAAGATGAATAAGATGCAGTTCCTATCCAGTGAAGTATTTTTTTTTCCCTGATGAATGAATACAGACCTTGCTTTGGATGAGACAAAAGAAACTTCCTTGTACTTATCATTTCTTTTACTGAATAAGCTTTCAGTATGCAGTGTGTTTCCTTGTTAATAAAGCTTGGGTGTTCTGCAGCAATTTTTATGATCATTCAGATCTGTCCAACTTTATTTTGATTTTTACATTTAAATAAAGTGGAATGGGCATTGTAAAGGAGTGATGGAATTTAATCACAGGGATTTCTCCTTATGGATGATATATAAGAGTTCCATGAAATCTAGTTATACCTAGCTTTGAGAAATAAAGAAAATGTATTTGGGGAGAAAAGCCATTTGATGCAATTATGCTGTTTTCTCTTCCTTTGTTTCTTTTTTGAAGGATAACGCACTGGGTTGGAGCTGAAGCTCTTGAGATAGACTTTCAGGTTTTGAATTCTGGTCTTAGCATTTTCTCTAGCTAGCTGAATGGCTTGAGGTAATCTATTACTCACTTCTATTTCCTCATTTTTAAAAAGAGGATGTAATAGTATCTACCCACATAATCATTTTGAAAATTAAATAAGATTTAAAAATAAAGACATAAATCTTAAAACAGTACCTGCTATATATTCTATATATTGGGTATTTAAAACATAATAGATGCCTTTGTTACTCTCTTTAAACAGAAACACATAGCACAGTTGTACATATACAATCATGAGACTCTGATTTCATTATATTCTTTATGGCCTAAAAGAGGAGACAAAATATGACAAAAATTATACATACATATAGTAATTAAATTTATAATTCTGTGTTCAGTATCTTGGAGTTAATTATTCAAGCCATCTCTCAAAAAATGAAAACAAAATTTGTATTCTTCCTTTATCCAGCTTTGCATTCAGTAAGCATTGGTTTTATTGTTATTTACTTGAGCATTCATTTTCTCTAGTGCAATAATTAATGGCAAAGAAATGTTTATGGCTTACCTTTTATTTATCAGAGAAAAAACATGACTGGACTAGAAAGAGTAAATACAGGTTTATTTCTGACAACAGTAGTTTAGCTAGAAAAGTTATATGCTAAGTTATTCCTTTACTGTGAAAGTTATATAAATATAACTGAATTTGTTTGATGGATTCAGGTTAAGTGAATGTGATATACATATTTATAAAACACAATTGTATTATATACATAATTTATGTATTTATACACATATATATATTCCATATATATATATATATAAAATGGAAAATGAGCCGAGGAATAAATTTTGCACACAAATCATGCTGCAAGGTTTAAGCACCTTCTTCACAACACTGCAAAATAAGGATCAGGAAATCTACCTCAAAAGTCAGAGATAAACAAACCTAAGAGGTGCCTATGGGATTATTCAAAGTATTTGCTTATGAAAAGGAGTGGAACCTTTCAACTACTAATTATATATAAAAATATCTATCCTTATAATGATCAATAAAAACTTAACCCAGATATAATATTATAGTGTTAATATCTTGTATTGTTCAAGGAAATACACCCTAGTGTTATCTTAACATTTCCTCCTTATATTAATCAAGTGTTGATGACCATGACTTAAGGCCTGAAAATATTGTGGTAGAAAGCCTTGGCAGAGGGAGAGCCAGATCGTATGTGTGTAGGGTTATTTATCATGCTGTCACTGAACCCTAGGGAAGTGCAGTTCCAGCTAATTTATTACAATGTTGCTTCATTTTTTTACTGGGCACGAGAAGGACTTACACGGAGGCCATCGCGCTGTGATCTGCACTCCAGCAGTACCCGTGACAACGCTCTTCGCTTGCACATTTTTTATGGCACCTATTTTTTCCTGACTCTGCTCTCTTTCCCATAACATTTAGGAACATTCATTAAACTCAATAGATGCCGAGGGCTGTATGCATGTGGTGAGGACTGAGAGTGGAAGGTTGAGGGGGTTGAAACAATGAATGCTGCCTCAGAACTATATACATGTTACTTGCAAATATGACTTGTGTGAGCCTCTAAAATCTTATGTAGGATAACTCGATAGACAAGTCCTGCAAATGTTTTTGCCCTCTACCAAGATGAAATAAGGCAGAAAGTGATATTAAACTACTGAAATCCTCTTTCTTATTCAAATATAAAAACACATAATAATGGAATTCAAGGGAAAGAAGAGTGATGGGTTGAAAGTCATGAAGCCTAAGAAAAGAATAATTTGTTTTAATTGTGTGCAAACAATGTATACGAAGCTTCCCATTTCTTTTTCCCTCATACAGCCAGAAAGTAGCTCATTTCAAATATTCATTTAGGAATCTCCTCAAATAAATTATAAACCAAGGGTCAGTTGTTTCAAATTGTCGGTATTTCTTGAGAACGTGTATTATATATACATACATATAGATAGAGGCAAGAAGATCAAATAGAAATGCAACTGAATATTGAGCTCAATTGCAAAAAGAAAACAAAACCACAAAATGTCCTTTATCCTTGAAATGTGGTATACATATTATGTCAGTGCTTTCTCACTTTACTACCCATACAGTGATACAGACTTTATCCAAAGAGCATTTGCATGGGAGAGTGATGTTTTTGTACATCAAACATTCATCTTCTAAGAACTTGAAAATAGATTAATAATGCATATTGTGGAATAGAAGATATACATTTAGAATTTGATTTCACATCTGCTGTTCTATTTAATCTGTCCAATAATGCTTTGAAACATAATAATGTGGCTAAAAAGAACAGAACAAAAAAAGTTGCAGGACCACTTGAACTTACTGCTCAATTAACCACAGTCACAAATAGAACCCCAGACTAAGACTATTAAACTGTGTTTTGTGAAGATATTGTAATGGGAAATTGGATCTATGCAGACGTAAGTTTCTGTTTTAATATTTCTAAGTCAACTATGTCAACAGAGACAGAGACCTAAGACAGGGACTCTTAGGAAAAAACAGAATTCTACCTTACTAGGGTGATGCTTCCTGATATGACAGCCTGTGGCCACATGTGCCTCTTAAGCACTTAAAATGTGGCTAAACTCAATTCAGATCTGTTGTAAGAGTAAAATGCATATTAAATATCAAAGACTTGGTACAAAAATCATGTAAAATATATTTTTAGTAATTTAACATTCATTAAATATTGAAATGATTTGTTATACCTATTGACTTAACACATATCATTACATTTAACTGTTTTCATTCCAATACCAAAGATAGTGAAAAGTGAAAATGAAGTTGTTCAGTTGTGTCTGACTCTTTGCGACCACATGGACTGTAGCCTACCAGGTTCCACCATCCATTGGATTTTCCAGGCAAGAATACTGGAGTGGGTTGCCATTTCAAAGAAAGGTGATGCCAAAGAATGCTCAAACTACCACACAATTGCACTCATCTCACTCACTAGTAAAGTAATGCTCAAAATTCTCCAAGCCAGGCTTCCAAATGTCAAGCTGGATTTAGAAAAGGCAGAGGAATAAGAGATCAAATTGCCAACATCTGCTGGATCATTGAAAAAGCAAGAGAGTTCCAGAAAAACATCTATTTCTGCTTTATTGACTATGCCAAAGCCTTTGACTGTGTGGATTAAAACAAACTGGAAAATTCTGCAAGAGATGGGACTACCAGACCACCTGACCTGCCTCCTGAAAAATCTGTATGCAGGTCAAGAAGCAACAGTTAGAACCAGACATGGAACAACAGACTGGTTCCAAATAGGGAAAGGAGTACGTTAAGGCTGTATATTGTCACCCTGCTTATTTAACTTTTATGCAGAGTACATCATGCGAAACGCCAAGCTGGATGAAGCACAAGCTGGAATCAAGATTGCTGGGAGAAATATCAATAACCTCAGATATGCGGATGACACCATCTTTATGTCAGAAAGTGAGGAGGAATGAAAAAGCCTCTTGATGAAAGTGAAAGAGGAGAGTGAAAAAGCTGGCTTAAAATTCAATGTTCAAAAAATGAAGATCATGGCATCCGGTCCCATCACTTCATGGCAAATAGATGGGGAAAGAGTGGAAACAGTGACAGTCTTTAATTTTGGGGGATCCAAAACACTGCAGATGGTGACTGCAGCCATGAAATTAAGAGATGCTTGCTGCTTGGAAGAAAAGCTATAACCAACCTAGATAGCATATTAAAAAGCAGAGATATTACTCTGCCAACAAAGGTCTGTCTAATCAGAGCTATGGTTTTTCCAGTAGTCATATATGGATATGAGAGTTGGACTCTAAAGAAAGCTGAGCACTGAAGAATTGATGCTTTTGAACTGTGGTGTTGGAGAAGACTCTTGAGAGTCCCTTGGACTTCAAGGAGATCCAACCAGTCCATCCTAAAGGAGATCAGTCCTGAGTGTTCATTGAAAGGACTGATGCTGAAGCTGAAACTCCGATACTTTGGCCACCTGATGCGAACACTAACTAATTGGAAAAGGCCCTGAAGCTGGGAAAGATTGAAGGCAGGAGAAAAGGGGATGACAGAGGATGAAATGGTTGGATGGCATCACTGACTCGAGAGATATGAGTTTGAGCAAGCTCCAGGAGCTGGTGATGGACAGAGAAGCCCAGTGTGCTGCTGTCCATGGGGTCACAAAGAGTTGGATATGACTGAGAGACTGATCTGAATTGAACTGATGGATTTGTAGACTCAGTATTTTCAATATATTCTTTCTCTCCACATTTCCTTGGAGAACCATGCAAGCCCAATCAAAATTTCAGTGTGATTTTGGTAGAAATGGACAAGCTAATTCTAAAACTTACAACAAAATGTAAACAACCTAGAATAAATAGAATAATTTTTAAGAGAAGAGCAATATTGAGGACTTTTCATACCTGATTTCAAAGCTGACTGTGATGCTACAATAATCTGATAGTGTGATGCTGGAGTAGCCTAGACAAAGAGATAGCTGTAACAGACCTACAGACCACAAATAGACCTACAAAACTAAATTATGGCCACAGCAGCAGTTCAATTTAATCTTTTAACAAACAGTACTTGACCAACTAGATATTTTTATTAAAGACAAGAACTATGACCACTAATCACTTCATACACTAATTCAAGGAGGATTGTAAACCTGGAATAATAAAGCTCCTAGATGGAAACTTAAGAGAATATCCTAACATTACAGTAAGTAAATATTTAAAGATGAAAATAGTAAAAAAAAGTGAAAAGGACATAGAAGGAAAACAGATGAGGAAAAATTGTGTGTGTTTGTATCCAGAAAAAAACAAAACAAAACACAAAACTCCTACAGGTCAATAATAAGAAAACTAGTGACTTATGGTAGGCAGAATAATGAATTCCTCGGAAGATGTCCACATCCTAATTTCTGGAACCTGTATGTTACCTGTTCCATTCTGGAGGCTCCAAGAAAGAATCCTTGTCTTTGCTGTTCCAAATTCTAGAGGCTGCTTTCACATTCTCTGACTCACAGCCCTTCCTCTCTGTTCAGAATCAGGGATGTTGTATCGCTCTAAACATTCTTGGGCTTCCCTCGTATCTCAGTCGGTAAAGAATCTGCCTGTAATGGAGGAGACTAGGGTTCAATCCTTGGGTTGGGAAGATCCCCCTGGAGGAAAAAAATGGCAACCCAGTCCAGTATTCTTGCGGGGAGAATCCCATGGACAGAGGAGCCTGGTAAGCTACAGTCCATGGAGTCGCAAGAGTCAGACATGACTTAGTGATTAAACCACCAAACACTGGAAGTAACACCTACTTTTCTCTCTGAACTCAGTACTGGAAAGATTGGCTGATTTTTCACATCTCTTGTGATTAAATTGAGTGTAGCCAGATAATCAGGAATAATCTCCTCCTCTTAATTTTATCACATCTATAAATTCCTTTTGCCATGCAAAGTGATATAACCATTCTTTGAAGTCACACCTATCTTTCTCTCTGAACCCAAACAGATCATACACAAAAGGTATGGGCTTCCCAGGTGGCACTAGTGGTAAAGAACCTGTCTGCTAATGCAAGAGATGTAAGAGACACAGGTTTGATCCCTAGGTCAGGAAGATCCCCTAGAGAAGGGCATGGCAACCACTCCAATATTCTTGCTTGGAGAATCCCCAGGGACAGAGTAGCCTGGTGGCAAAGAGTCGGACATAAATGAAGTAACTTAGCACTCACACTTTATCTTTTAGCTTGTTACAGTTAATGGTAGAAATGTTTGTTCTGTCCAATGGCATTCCTTTTTGTCTTTGGACAGAACTAACTTAGCATATTCAAAAGCAGAGACATTACTTTGCCGACTAAGGTCCGTCTAGTCAAGGCTATGGTTTTTCCTGTAGTCATGTATGGATGTGAGTGTTGGACTGTCAAGAAGGCTGAGCGCAGAAGAATTGATGCTTTTGAACTGTGGTGTTGGAGAAGACTCTTGAGAGTCCCTTGGACTGCAAGGAGATCCAACCAGTCCATTCTGAAGGAGATCAACCCTGGGATTTCTTTGGAAGGAATGATGCTAAAGCTGAAACTCCAGTACTTTGGCCACCTCATGCAAAGAGTTGACTCATTGGAAAAGATTCTGATGCTGGGAGGGTACAGCCCTTGGACTGCAAGGAGATCCAACCAGTCCATTCTGAAGGAGATCAACCCTGGGATTTCTTTGGAAGGAATGATGCTAAAGCTGAAACTCCAGTACTTTGGCCACCTCATGCAAAGAGTTGACTCATTGGAAAAGACCCTGATGCTGGGAGGGATTGGGGGCAGGAGAAGAAGGGGATGACCAAGGATGAGATGGCTGGATGGCATCACAGACTCGATGGACGTGAGTCTGAGTGAACTCTGGGAGTTGATGATGGACAGGGAGGCCTGGCGTGCTGCGATTCATGGGGTCGCAAAGAGTCAGACACAACTGAGTGACTGAACTGAACTGAACTGAACATACAAAGCTGAAACTCCAATATTTGGGGAAGAACTAACTCATCAAAAAGAGACCCTGATTCTGGGAAAGATTGAAGGCAGGAGGAGAAGGGGACGACAGAGGATGAGATGGTTGGAGGGCATCACTGACTCGATGAACATGAATTTGAGTAAGCGCTGGGAGTTGGTGATGGACAGGGAAGCCTGGCATGCTGCAGTCCATGAGATCACAAAGAGTCGGACACAAGTGAGCAACTGAACTGAACTGAATGGCATTCTTTTGATACTGGCAAATATCACATTATATTGTTCTGAGCCTGATTAGTTATTATATATGCCTTGTGTATTCCTTTCTTGCTTACTTATTAAAATTAATAATTTTATATCTTAATATTTCTTAGCTATAGTATCAATTTAAAACTCGAGTTTTAAAGTTGAGAACTTCATTATAGCCAAAATTTATAAAAACACATACAAAATAATTCATTCCTCCAGGCCAGGCTAGTAGTATGATGCTGATTTTGTGAAGTAGCTCAGTGTGTTTTCATTTTTGTCTTTTTATGAACATTTATTTTCCTAAAGAAGTCAACTCCCCACTGAAGATAGCTCCCATTCAGCTGGGGTTAATATTTACTCACTGCTGTGTCATTGAAAGAAGAAAAGTTTTAGGGTCTAATAAAGAGTAATTGGTTTTCTTCCCCACCACCTGCCAGATATGGATTCGTGGAGTAAATCTCTTGATTCCTCTGCTCTTTAGTTTTCTCACTGGAGCAGATTGTATTTCTCCAAAATGTCAGAGCAATATTTCTGGTCCCTCATGCTCTTCCCAAACTTTGCTACTCCTTGTGAAGAGGTAAGGACCTCCTCCCTCTCCCCTTCTCTTTCTTGAACCTATGCTGGTTTTTGACTTTCTCATTCAGCACAGCATAGTGCTGAAGAAGACTCCTGAGAGTCTCTTGGACTGCAAGGAGATCACACCAGTCAGTTCTAAAGGAAATCAACCCTGAATATTCATTGGAAGGACTAATGCTGAAGCTGAAGCTGCAATACTTTGGCCACCCGATACAAAGAGCCAACACATTGGAGAAGAAGCTGATGCTGGCAAAGATTGAAGTCAGGAGGAGAAGAGGACAGCAGAGGATGACATGGTTCGATGACATCACTGATTCAATGGACATGAGTTTGGGTGAACTCTGGGAGATGGTGAAGGACAGGGAGGCCTGGTGTGCTTTGGTCCATGGAGTCGCAAAGAGTCAGACATGACTGAGCGATGGAACAACAACAATAGCATGGTGCAAGTAACACTACTTGACTTCCACAGCTAGATTAGAAAGACAACACAATCTCCTCTTGGTTCCCTCTGTTTCTCTTGGGACGTTTGCCCTTGAAATCCAGCCAAGTGCTGATAGGAAGCCCAGACTAGTTCACTTAGAGATATTAAAATGGACAAGCCCGCAGGGAGAAGAACCCGGGCTCCTAGCCCTCAATCAGCACTCACAGCCAGACATGGAGTGAATGAAGCTTCTGATGAATTTTTTTTTCTCTTAATTTTTTGTGGAGTTGTGCGGTTTGCAGGAGCTTACGTTCCACAACCAGAAACTGAACCTGGGCCCCCACAGTGAAAGCAATGAGTCCTAACCTCTGGACATTGCCAGGGAATTCCCAAGTCCTCTGATAATGATTTTAATTCCAGCCCTGGATCTTCCACTGAGGTCCCAGCACACAGAGGAAGAAGAAGTTATCTCTGATGCATCTTGTCTGACCTCCTGAACCTCACAATCCATAAGCATAAGAAATGGAAGAGATTTTGGCATATGCAAATACCAATAGGCCTGCCTTTGCAAAACCAAAGAATATGGTCAGTTGGTTTGGGAACCAAGTGGAGTCCTGAAGCTGGAAGGCCCTTAAAAGAGTCTGCCCTGTCTTTTCCAACTCACATCTCAGAAAAGTAACCAAGAACTCATGAAAGTCTTGATTGTGATCATGTCTTGAAGTGCTTCCTGATTACATGGGAGAGAGGAAGATGGAAGTTCAGACATTATATAATGGTTACTGGGACCATAGCTTTCTCACTGACAGCATTAGTGCTGAGTTCCCATTTGAATATAGTTCCCATCTGCTGTTGTCTGACTTGTCTACTCTTGGTACTGAGTTATAATGTTCAACAAAGACAGGAAAAATGGTATTAGTGCTTTAAACTAATCCTTATTTTGGAAAAAATGAACATGTCTTTTGGATGTGTTCACAAATGTAAAGAGATCTCTCCCCATATGTGATTCTACCACATTTCCAAGAAATATTTTCATCCCTTTAAAGTCTTTTTTGTTCACTTCTCCTTTAAACACATCTACTTCAATCCTAGAGTTTCTAGTAAGAAAAGAGCTGACAGGGATATAATGTAATTTATTAGCTTTACCGTTTCTGCAGCTCTAAATATTTCACTTTCCTTTCTATCTAAGTAGTAACTCAGCCTGACTGTTCCATCTTTACAAGTTGAAGAAGCAGTGGATTCAAATTCCCACAAGATTCTCAGTTCTTGGACCCTAGCCCGGTGAAAAGGTTAGCTGAAAAGGATGTTGTTATGGTGGTAGCAGTAACTCAAGATTGTGAGCACTGTCTCTTTTTTATATTGTCCTCTTTAGTTTCGACTTTTTTCCATCCTTTTTTCTGTCCCTGAAGTAAAAAGGCAATTGCCAAACTTGGTCCAGGTAAAGATAACGTGGTTCAAGGAGCACCCAGAAGGTGTCTCCTGTCTTCCAAATAAACACGACCACAATAGCTCAGAGAGATTTATCATTGCACTTGGTATTAAGAAAACCTCTTTGAAATTTATTAATTAATTTATTTATCTTATGCCTATCCCACCCCATCACCCTCTTCTTTACAGTCTGTGGCTGCTGGTTCCTTTTTATCATTTATTTAGGGGATACATTTTCATCCATTTGAGAAAGCTGACACCACATCTGTTTCAAGTGACAGCTTCCAAATAGGCTAGTCCAGCCTGATTAAGTGCATAGGGAGTTTCTTTTCTTTTTCCTTAAAAGATAATTATTCATATAGACTAGCAGGGAGGTGGGTCTGGGAACATATTAGTCTTTTACTTGTCACAGTTAAATTGTTGTTAATGTTTAAAGCCTTATTGACTGAGGAAATTCTCTATTTCTGAAAATCTTTGCTTAATTGTCTGAAAAGTGAGGGTTGTGCTTACCAAGGAAATCATTCAGTAAACAAAGCTTAAAATGAGCTATTTGATGAGTTGGAGTATTACCAATGAATTAAAAAAAACATCAGTTTGGGATTAGCAGATGCACCCTATTATATACAGGATAGATAAACAACAAGGTCCTACTGTGATAAGCCATAATTTATTCATATAGACTAGCAGGGAGGTGGGTCTGGGAACATATTAGTCTTTTACTTGTCACAGTTAAATTGTTGTTAATGTTTAAAGCCTTATTGACTGAGGAAATTCTCTATTTCTGAAAATCTTTGCTTAATTGTCTGAAAAGTGAGGGTTGTGCTTACCAAGGAAATCATTCAGTAAACAAAGCTTAAAATGAGCTATTTGATGAGTTGGAGTATTACCAATGAATTAAAAAAAACATCAGTTTGGGATTAGCAGATGCACCCTATTATATACAGGATAGATAAACAACAAGGTCCTACTGTGATAAGCCATAATAGAAATACACACACACACACACACACACACACACACACGTGTGTGTGTGTGTGTATATATACATACATATATGTAAACATATATACACACATATACATATATACATACCTGTATATACATATATGTGTGCTTAGTCTCTAAGCAGTAAGAGTTGTGTCTGACTCTTTGCAGCCGCATGGACTGTGGCCCACCAGGCTCTTCTGTCCATGGGATTTTCCAGGCAAGAATGCTGGAGTGGATAGCCTTTCCCTTTTCCAGGGGATCTTCCCAACCCAGGGACTGAACCCAGGTCTCCTGCCTTGCAGGCAGATTCTTTAGCATCTGAGCCACCAGAGAAGCCCATGTATAAATATATGCATACATACATTTTTATGTATATATATATATATGTTTAAGCTATGGTATGTTTTGGAGAAGGAGATGGCAATCCACTCCAGTATTCCTGCCTGGGAAGTCCCATGGGCAGAGGAGCCTGGCAGGCTGCAGTTTATGGGGGTTGCAAGAGTCAGACACGAATTAGTGACTAAATCACCACCAACATATACATACATATATATATATATACCCGAGTCGCTTTGCAATACAGCAGAAAGTAACACAACATTGTAAATCAACTGACTTCAATAAAATGTAAAAAAGAAAAAAAAATTAACAGATCAGTGGTCAAGTTATGACCTATAAGTGTGTGAATAAGGCAAATGAAGATTCAAAACGAACAGGGTACAGATTTTGGCAAATATGTATTCTCATTCAAGCAGAAAGCAGATCTGAAGAGCATAGTAGTATTGAAAACAGCACAGTAGCAATAATTTCTTATGCCCTTAAAAACAAAAATATAAAACTTCCTCCTCATAGTTAACTATGTTAACAAAACAAGATTAAAGGGCAGCTTTATTTTCTGTGCATTTAACTATTGTTAAAAAAAATCAACATTTAAATCTGGCAAATATCAGCTGCAGAATGCATTCATCTTTCATGAGGTCAGGTGGTTCTATCTTGTTAGTTTCCTCCATGTTGGGAACAACAGTAATTGGAACAAAGGCATCTCTCTAAGGCCGTTGGCCTTCTTGGCTCTTCATGCCTGCATCATTGGCTATTCCAGTGATATTGTTTGAAGTGTTGGCTTTTATTTTTCGACCTTTAATAATTAACTTATTGATAACAGACTGTCCCATATCCCCCCTCATGTCACTCATCTGAAATGTCCAAAGACTCATGGAGTCATATTTAGTTTAAAGGCCTATTTTCAAAAATGAGAAAGAAAAAATGAAATTATAATCAGTGATGATGGTCTTGCCCACACAGCTCCATCCTGGTGCTCTGTGCGAGGCAGCATGTATTATGATGCCCAGGGTGACCCAGATCTCCACACAGGCCCCAGTGGAGCTGCAGAATCAAGTGTGGGAGAAGTAGGTCTTTTGGTTCATACTCAATCTTGGCTGGTATCTCCCAAACACGGTACTGCAGTAGGTACCAACTGAGTCCGGAGTTGGAACCAGCTTCAGACACACCCTTTTTTTCAAGCCTTCTCCATGAAACTCCAGAGCCTGGAAATCCTAGATGGCTCTGCTTGCCTCACAGTGAGTTCTTCCCTGGGAGCTTCACTGTTCTTTCCTGCCTCCTTGTTTCAGTCATGGCCCCCCAACCCAGTCACCAACTCTCAGAGTCAGCTTTGAAACTTCCTTCCCAGAAGGTCCCCTGAATGCAAAAATAAATTACCAGGTACTTGCCAAGAGCTATGCCCACTGAGGACAGTTAGGGATCATAACATTGGCTAAGCTACAGAAAATTTTTGTGAGGGCAAAGGACAGCTTCCAGATTTGCATTAATTAAAAAAGATCATTCAGGAGGTTTAGAAAGAGTCACAAAATGTTTTACACACAGATGATCTTTTATCTGTGATGCTAAATAGAGAAGCACTTGCGGGATTTTGAAAGATCACCTTACCAGGAGACCTGTTTTATTGGCCTAGTAAAGTTTTTGTTTCATTGTTTTATTTTACTGTTGAGTCCAGATATATTATACAGACAGATGTTCCTCTTACAGAGGCCAACTTCATAAATTTAAAAAGGAAATCAATGTATAAGATAAGGTATACAACTACAAATACAGTGTGAACCAAATATAAAAGTAAATAATTAAAAAAAGAAAATGGAAAAAAAATCTTAGTAGTTATCTCTTAGTTGTTGAGATAATGCATTGATTCTCTTTATTATTACTCTCAAAATGAATGTGTATTCTTTTTATAATTAGAAATTTTTTTTTGGATAATTTGGAAATCAACACACAAAAGGACAATTGAGGTTTTTCTTTATTGTGGAGTGTTGAAAGTATAAATAATATGGATTTCAAAAATAAGAAATTACATGGTCTAAAATATAGAACTATAATGTTTTTTATATTGCCCCCTGGTGTTACTTTTTTCTTAAACTCAGGTAATTTTTGAGCAGTTTCAAAGTGTTAACAGTAACTTCCCATTGATAAGATTTGTATTGCAGATGCTTAATTTCTTAGCATTGGTCCATAAATAACATAGCTCTGGTCCTCAAAGCTTTACCCAACGTATTGTAGTCTCTATGATCAAAATAGCTAAATGTGTTCCTTGGCCTCAATATTTAACTTATCCTGGAGTGGATAATTTTACTTGATATCTATCTATCTANTAGGGAAGGCAAACAATTGCACTCATTTCACACACTAGTAAAGTAATGCTCAAAATTCTCCAAGCCAGCCTTCAACATATGAGCTGTGAATTTCCAGATGTTCAAGCTGGATTTAGAAAAGGCAGAGGCATCAGATATCAAATTGTCAACATCTGTTGGATCATTGCAAAAGCAAGAGACTTCCAGAAAAACATCTATTTCTGCTTTCTTGACTATGTCAAAGCCTTTAACTGTGTGGATCACAACAAACTGTGGAAAACTGTTCAAGAGATGGGAATAGTACGACCTTCTGACCTGCCTCTTGAGAAATCTGTATGCAGGTCTGGAAGCAACAGTTAAAACTAGACATGGAACAACAGACTGGTTCCAAATCTGGAAAGGAGTATGTCAAGGTTGTATATTGTCATCCTGCTTATTTAACTTGTGTGCAAAGTACATCACAAGAAATCGAGGCAGGATGAAGCACAAGCTGGAATCAAGATTGCTGGGGAAAATGTCAAAAACCTCAGATATGCAGATAACACCACCCTTATGGCAGAAAGTGAAGAACTAAAGAGCGTCTTGAGGAAAGTGAAAGAGGAGAGTAAAAAGTTGGCTTAAAACTCAATATTCAGAAAACTAAGATCATGACATCTGGTCTCATCACTTGATGGCAAATAGATGGGGAAACAATGGAAACAGTGACAGACTTTATTTTGGGGGGCTTCAAAATCACTGCAAATGGTAACTGAAGCCATGAAGTTAAAGGACGTTTGCTCCTTAGAAGAAAAGTTATGACCAACATAAACAGCATATTAAAAAGCAGAGACATTACTTTGTCAACAAAGGTCTGTCTAGTCGAGGCTATGGTTTTTCCAGTGGTCACGTATGGATGTGAGAATTGGACTGTGAAAAAAGCTGAGTGCCAAAGAATTGATGCTTTTGAACTGTGGTGTTGGAGAAGACTGTTGAGAGTCCCTTGGACTGCAAGGAGATTCAACCAGTCCATCCTAAAGGAAATCAGTCCTGAATATTCATTTGAAGACTGATGCTGAAGCTGACACTCCAATACTTTGGCTACCTGATGCCAAGAACTGACTCATTGGAAAAGCCACTGATGCTGGGAAAGATTGAAGGAGGGAGCAGAAAGGAATAACAGAGGATGAGATGGTTGGATGGCATCACCAACTCAATGGACATGAGTCTGGGTGAACTCCGAGAGTTGGTGATGGACAGGAAGGCTTGGTGTGCTACAGTCCATGGGGTTGCAAAGAGTCAGAAACAACTGAGCTACTGAACTGACTGAACTGAAAGTAGAGAAAATAAAGACGGAAAAAGTGTATACAACATTATATGTTAAGATTAGTTTTTGCTTTTTTCTTTCATAAGATACAAAAATATTTCATATGTATGCATAATATTTTATATTACACAGATTTATCCAAGTTTCAAGTCTTTGGTAACAAAGCCACTCAATATATCTTCAGTTGGAATATTTGAAGGAAATGGCAGAATTGCCTCCATTCTGATTCTTTGGAGAACATTGAAGGAGTAACTTGATAGACATTGGTTGTGTGAATGGGAAACAATGAGATGTGGTCTTATTGCAGAACTTCTGTATGGAGATCTGGACCTGAACTTACCTTTCAGAGTTCAAAAGGAGTTGAGTGAGTGAGTGAGTGAACTCATTTAGTCATGTCCAACTCTTTGCGACCCAGTGGACTGTAGCATACCAGGCTCCTCTGTCCATGGGATTTTCCAGGCAAGAATACTAGAGTGGGTTGCCATATCCTTCTTCAGATCTTCCCAACCCAGAGATTGAACTTGGGTCTCCCGCCTTGTAGGCAGACGATTTACCGTCTGAGCCACCAGGGAAGTCCAAAAGGAGTTGAACTGACTTGCAAATACATGTTTCTACACATATATCAAAAAGAGTAAACTTTAATGGAGGCAAACTAAAGGAAAACATCGATCAGTATGTTGAAGGGCAAATAGATTAAACTTTGTTCTTATCTGCACTGAAAGAGATAGGGTAAAATGAAGCTGCTGCTGCTGCTAAGTCACTCAGTCGTGTCTGACTCTGTGAGACCCCATAGACGGCAGCCCACCAGGCTCCCTCGTCCCTGGGATTCTCCAGGCAAGAACACTGGAGTGGGTTGCCATCTCCCTCTCTAATGCATGAAAGTGAAAAGTGAAAGTGAAATCGCTCAGTCGTGTCCAACTCTTAACAACCCCATGGACTGCAGCCTACCAGGCTCCTCTGTCCCTGGGATTTTCCAGGCAAGAGTACTGGAGTAGGGTGCCATTGCCTTCTCCTAAAATGAAGCTGACCTATGTAAATTCAGAAAACAATGTTTCAGATCTAAAGCTAAGCTAAAAGAAAGAAAGAAAGAACTAAAGAGACTCTAATGCTGAAAACAAAAAGTGAAGTCAGTCAGTCATGTCTGACTCTTTGTGACCCCATGGGCTGTAACATACCAGTCTGTCTGTCCATGGGATTTTCCAGGCAAGGGTACTGGAGTGAGTTGCTATTTCCTTCTCCAAAGGATCTTCCTGACCCAGGGATTGAACCCAGGTCTCCCATATTGCAGGCAGATGCTTTACCGTCTGAGCCAGCAGGGACTGTACAAATATACCTTACTCTAGTTGGTGACTTTTTTTTTTCTCATGGCAGTTCAAGTTAGCAATTGTAAAAAGGTTTTATGTGCATATATTTGGGTTGGATAAACAAGTAATTTGGAGAGTGAATGCTAGTTTTCTCACTGTTGGAGAAAGAAGATACAGATAAGCAAGATGAGAAGGCTGAAATAAACTCCATGGTACTAGGTCAGAGTTGGAGACATCAGTGTGAGCTCATGTTTAGCTTAATACTGATATAGATAGTAAATATAGAAACAATCATAGAAATATGTATATACATAAATTAGTATTTATACATGTATTACATCACTCTGTTTCTTAAGAGATCCTAGAAGCAATAACATCCCACCATCACTGAGCACTCATAGCACCCAGATCTTGGTTTCTAAATATCATTTTAATCAAAGTAACACTGAGTTCTGAGAGAAATAATTGATTTCAAGTTTGAGCAGGATAAATATAAGATGAGCCTCAAATATGTAGCAGGGACAGAAGGTAAGCAAGTGAGAAAAAAAAATCATGTAAAAGGGATACATTGTAAAAATCAATAAATAAAATCATGTAAAAAGAAGCCAACTGAAAGAGCTCCTAATCACAAAAGCTGGGACAATTTAAACTACAAGATAAATAAAATAAATATTCATGAGTCCATACTAATATAAAAAATGAAGACTAATATTACTTAAAATTATTAATAATTACACTTAATTATCCCAAATAATCTTAATGAGAAGTTGGAACATGATCCCCTCAATACTGTTCTTTCCCCTTGAGAATGGCCTAGACTTCCAAAGGTTAGTGTGTCAATAAGGAAAAATAGTACTGAATAAAAGCCTGGCCAACATTACCTCAACCAAGTGATGATCATTAACCAGGTGCTGTGGGCACCTCCAGTACCTGTGGATATGTGTGATGAACAGAACTATTTACCACTTTGATATTCCTTCAACAACCCATTGTTATTGTTTCAGTTCAGTTCAGTAGCTCAGTCATGTCCGACTCTTTGCGACCCCATGAATCGCAGCACGCCAGGCCTCCCTGTCCATCACCAACTCCCGGAGTTCACTCAGACTCACGTCCATGGAGTCCGTGATGCCATCCAGCCATCTCATCCTCAGTCGTCCCCTTCTCCTCCTGCCCCCAATCCCTCCCAGCATCAGAGTCTTTTCCAATGAGTCAACTCTTCGCATGAGGTGGCCAAAGTACTGGAGCTTCAGTTTTAGCATCATTCCTTCCAAAGAAATCCCAGGGTTGATCCTGTCT